>VDFB02211002.1:0-15856 GCA_007258455.2 Sequoia sempervirens
CATCCAAGCAGGGCACCACAAGACTCAACGTCATACAAAAGTATCATAAAACTCAAGGATTACAATGACATAATCAACCACATGCAAGAGTCATGAATCTCATCACCTAAATCAAAGCAATAACCAGTAAACAAGTAACCAAAGGATGATCATGAAGCACTTCCAAATCAACTGAAAACATAATACAATTCCAAATTGCAATTAAACAATACAATAACATCATATCACAGTACCAAAAGAGTACAAGATCATAAGTCAAATATCAATGAGATCATACAAGACCACAAAGTACACCAAAGATAAAATAGAGTAAAACCATAAATCAATTCAAACAACTAGGTTTCATCAATTCAAGACAAAGGACCACTTCCAGAGGATTTCCAAAGTAGCAACATAATGAGTGTTAGAGGAGAGTTTCATTGCATGGCTTAACATGGATTCTCCAGGCTACCTATTGCAAGGTACCGCCTCCATCTACTGACGGGTTATCCAGGCAACCAAGCACTAGGAACCACCTCCATCTATGGTTATCCAGGCTACCTATCTTAAGGAACCGCCCCATAGGGTTGCTCATGCGGAACCATTACCTTTCACGAAGACAAGGCAATGATCATGCCAACCACGACCTTCTCAATACCCTTTAGTCTGTGGTAGCACTAAAAGGAAGATGAGGCATCAATTATATTTTTAATGTGATTCTACCCACCCCCTAGTTAATTACTTAGGTTTTCACTTATTAATCACACTCTAATGAGGGCTATCCTGGTGCCTCTTTGTGCACCGACCACCCACTTAGAGCCACTCTCACTCTAGACACTCAAAACATAAAAACCAAAATTCAAGGGTTGTACAACATAACAACATTAGATCACAATAGAGAAACATGCGAGGCATTACACATCTCGCTATAAACCGCATAATCAAAATCTCAACGATTTATGTACAACCCTTTCAAAATCATGAAACCAGAATACTTGCCACATCAAGGGCACAAAAAGAGGGAATATTAACTGACAATCATCTCAAGCCTCTGGAAGACTCTCAAAAAGTTTACACTAGGGTTTCCCCATCAAATAACTGACAACAATAATTGCAAGACCTCAAAGAACTATTTTCAAATCAAATATAATGAGTGAATAAATCAAAATAAGATTAACAGCTCCATCCAGATGACATAATCAACTTCAATACGAAATATAACATAAATTCAAGAAGATCAACTATAAACAAAACACGAGTTCCCAATTACATTGCAACACAAATTAAATGAAAAGGGATTTCATGAACTAAAATTAAGTCTCCAAAAGCATTTTGACTGACACAAAACCATCCAGAACAATCCTTCAATAACAAAGGAAAAAGCATGCAACCAGGCATCCAAGGGAGACCTCAAAAATGATATAATTTAATATTTCACCAAAATAATAAAAGTGAGAAGACTGCATTCAATGAGAAGCATAAAATTATCACAACCAAACATTACATTAGTTTCCAAAATACTCCACCAAAAATCAATTAATAAGAACCCCACAACTCAAAACAAACCAAGAGTTCACCATGTAAGGTTACACGAATATCAACACAATTTAACTTAAAGAAGATCCCCAACTCATGTCAACTCAAGAAAATTCATAATGAAAGAGTATGTCAAATCACTCATAAAATGACATGAACCCAATGGAATGAAAATACTTCCAAAGCCAAGCAATTCCAAAGAGAATACCATAATTTGGATACACCAAATTACCCTCAAATGATCAATGACCAATCAAACACAATTTGTCCATTTGTTCAAAAATAATTTCTTTAAAATAAATAAGGGAACTCTAGAATCACATGTCGTAATTATCTCAAGGCATATTTTATCACACTAAGAATACTAACCCAACATTCAAAAGCAATAAACTTCAAAGAACAATTGAACTATCACCTACGATCTGACTCTTTACTTGAAAAGAAATCATTTTAACTCATTAAAGACTATACTCACATATCTTATTAACGTCTCACTATGCTCATCATAAAGTTGTATTAAATAAAAGAAGTTATAAAAGTATTCCATCCAATTTCTTTTATTCCCATTCAGAGTTTATAATCATTCCTATAACTATATTCATATATCTATAAACATGATTAGCCAATTAATACTCTAATTTATATTTAAGAGGATAACTAACCTCACTAACACTACATTACAAAGCCAGTTTCCTTCCTAACTAAAACTATATGAGCAACTAATTTCACTATGAAGTAAGAGCTTGTTCACTTATAAAAAGGGCATAACTATTTTCCTAATAATCTAATGTATACCAATTCCCATTACTTAATATAATCATTTAGTTTTAGAACCAAAGCGAATGTTTTACCCTAACATTTGAAGTTTACAATCATATGAACAAATGATGTCATAACATTTGTAGATTGATCCTTTCAAAAAAAAATATAATCATTCATTCCATGTAAGTATGCAAGCAAGAGTTTAAAGAAGGTTTACCCATGGATGAAGAATATACATATATATGTGATTGCTTTTCTTATAATTATAAGCTTTCGTTTGATTAAGGTCAAATGATTTCATAAGGTAATTTTCTACTAATCATTGTATGGAAGCTAAATTGTCAAAAAGAGAAAATTGAATATAAAAAAAAAAATTAATTAGATTGAATTAAGAATAGTCAAAGACTAAAATTTGACTCAAGCCTAAAAATAAGAAGATAATAAGATTCCTATCCTAAACCTTTCAATTTCTATTCTATAGTTAACTTAACATTTTCTATTAGCATTTAATTTCATATAACAATTAACTTTAACTAAACCAATCTTCTTCTAACTAAATGTAAAAAAAAATAGGAACCACACGTATACCACATACAAGTATCGCCACTTTGACAGATTGAAAAGCATCAGAGAGTTTATTTAAATCTATAAAACCTACCATGTTCTAGTGCACCACTGTGATGTGTTGACAATGAAACATAGATTATTTAATTTACTACTCCTTTGCAAGTCTAAACGTTGCAGCTGTGATGGTTTGCCAATGGTTTCAGGGGGACTATTTAATTCTGTACAATGCCTCAACTCTAAAAGGCGCATCAGTGACAGGTTGGCAAGTATATTAGAAAGTGAATATTGGAATTTGGAAATATCGCCATCTGCTTGCATTATTATCAAATCCCAAATTTTTTCAAGACTAAGGGGAAGGAGACAGACGAAGTGCAAATACGTGACTTAGGAATAGGAGAAATAATGTACAATTTTTTTCCGTTTTGAGCTAGAAGCATTTCTGAATAGAGGCGAGTTTCCAGAGACGCGCTCAAGATAGAAGTTGGAAATTAAACTTTACCACAACCAAAGGAAAGCTCTTTATTTTATTAGAATATGACGGTATATTATTTCAAATGCTGCAACTATGATAGATTGCCAAAAGAATCAAGCAAGTTATTTAATCTCTTAAACTTCCTATTATGTTCCAGTGCATAGTTGTAACAGGATGTAAAGGAATCAAGGAGCTTATTTAAGCGTACGCACCCTCCTATGTTCGAGTGTTGCAGCAGGGACTTCCATCGAGCATATATCATGCTGAAGAAATAGAGGGATAATGATCGGAGGTGAAGTAGTTGATCACACAACTTGTATGGAAAATACAGGAACTGTACCAATCTGAAAGGCATTAATGATTGAAACTTCCACATTTGAAAATGCGATGATAAGAGCAGATGATTGGCTTAAGCGATGCGTATGAGAGAAAAAGAAGGTTAAGAGCATCTATTGAAGCAAGAGGGATAGGGGAATTTTTCCAGATGAAACTGCCCTAACATTTACTAACTACAAAAGGTAAAGGATGCAGTAATATTAAAACCTAAATGTGCTCACCGATTAAATCTTGGCTATAATTTTTATTTTGATAAACCTATTCCTAAACCATTGGAAACCTTGTTTTCAGATTGAAGTTCAGAAAATTGGAGAAGCGAAAGGTCACTACCAGCGAGGAAGATTGGAGGAAGCAAAAGCATACAATGGTTCTCATGGAATACAATGGTAGTAGGATAAGGAAAATTAAGAGACAAAGAATGTTGAAAGGGCTTAAGAAATTTCCAAACAATTTGAATTGGCAGATATAAGACCGAACTTCGCCTCTTTGCCAGCATCAACTCTACCTATGCCTAAATGAGAGCTTGGGACTCGATAAGAAGAATGATGGAAGGGATTTCAGAAGGAGTGGTGTGTATTCATAGTGCTCTGACAGACATGCATGCAATATGTGTAAGCATAGGCTAGAAAATCACTCTTTTTAACCAAACATAAATGTGGTTTTATGGGATGCCATGATCGTAGGATAAAATAACATTTTAACTCATACTACATTCTAGGTACCAACAATACTTACTTAAGATGCGTAAAGCATTCCCTAAATCAGGCAAGTGACTTACCTTTAGATTATGCTCAAATTGTTTCACGCTTCCAAAGATGTTGATGAGAAATTTGGGTAGAGTTTGTAGGGACAAAAATGATGAACCAGTCACCTTTTCCAACATTCTCCCTACGCCTCCCAAGGGATGTCGTCTCCTCCGATCTCATATTTTGTGCCTTTTTTAAAAAAAATATCTTCCCTCCATCAAAAGATTATAATACTTCCCTTTTATAGTTCATTCTACATATCGTGCTTTTTCCATACCTTCTTCTCTTCCTTTCCTCTTTCCTGCAAAACTATCGAGAAAAAAACCCCCTTCTTTCTTTCTTGGTTCGTTCCCATCAAGAACCAATTCCTCCCCCTTTTCTCCTCGATTGAGCCAAAATTGAAACCATATTGTGCCCCTTCAAATCCTAACTGAATGTCTTTGCACATTCCCCATAACCGAATCTTGAAATAGAAATAGTATTTCTTTTCATGCTTATTATTTATTTCACAGAGGAATAATGATAAAAGAAAATCTTATATGAAATATTTTATCCTCCGAAAATAATAATAAGGAAGTCATTTTAATTTTGTTTATTATACTATTATTCATTATTTCCATAATCATTTATTTATTTATTTATTTACTTATAATATTCAAGTTTGATTTATTTAATTCATTTTAAACATTAATAATATTTTATTAAAATTTATTTCGTCACATTGTTTACCATATTAACATTATTATCAATTATAATTAGGTACCAAACTTTTAATGGCTTTTCTCATTTTTACCTTCATTCCAACTTAAGTACAATTTTAATATTTAATCCTTTCTAATATTTTCTCACTTTTAAATTTATTAATCGAATTTAATCATTAAATTATAATTACCTTTCCTCATTTAATCTGATTACTTTAAATAACAAACTCCCAAAGATAATTAAATTAGCGTTTATTATTGAATCTAATTCTTTATTTAATTCCAAATAAAACAGGTAACCTTATAATTAAATTAATTTTATTAATCAAATCCAAACATATTATTAGTGTTATTTCATAACCTTAAAATTAAATTAAATAATAAAATCACCACATCATCATGACATTACCAACAACAACTTACTTGACATCAACGACAACCGCAAACGGAGGGCACTACAAATAGATGGAGAGCCCAATTCCCTTGCTATAAAGACAAAAGTACAAAAGCAGAATGCTCAATCTACAAAGAAAGATGCCAAGCCTAGAGCTAAAACAACAAAGAATCAACACAAGGAGAGCAGTATAGAACAAGGTATGATCAAAATTAATTTTCCTAAGTACACTCTTGTTGATATGTTTCAGTTGCTTAGTCAAGTGAAATTTTATGTTCCTTTACTTGATCTGATGTGAATTGATGAGCATAAACAAAAGGTAGTAGCCCTTCTAAATGGTGCTACTACAGCCTGTAACGAACTAGTGGTGTCCACTTTGCCTTGAGTGAGTGAAAGGGAAAATAAGAAGAAAGATATTGAGGGAGTAATCACTGAAATCCCTCATATTTTTCTAGGAAAATTACTTAAATCATGACTTGGAAAGATAGACCCATTTTTTCTCACACTAATTGTTGAGGGAATTTTTTTCAAAAATTGTATCATTGATTCTAGAGCATGCAACAATATAATGTTATCCAAGAGCATGGAGGCATTGGGACTAATAGTTGATAGTACCCATGGAAAATTTTATGCTATGGATTCAAGGGAAGTCCCTGTGACTGGTGTAATCAATGAGCTTCCTTACAGACTAGCTACATATCCAGAGAAAGAGTTCAAGATGAGTGTGGTGGTGGAAAATATCCCACCCAACTATGGAATGTTGTTTTCTAGGAAATGGAGTGCTTCTATGGGAGGTACCATGTAGTGTGATATGTCTTATTCTACTTTTCCTATTGATAGTAAGGATTTCCAAGTGGTTAGAGAACCAAAAGTGAAACATATGCTAGAGCATGCTCCTAAGGATGATATGATTCATTTTGTAGATACTGACATCTATGAGTTTAAGGTGGACAAGCTACCAAGAGAAAGTGACAGGAGGCCTACACCTATAGACCATGAAGTTATAAGGTTATCTGGTAAGGATCATGGACTATGGAAGATGTATTTTTGACAATACAATTTCTAAAGAAGGGTCTAGTGCAAGGTATATTGCCGGTATCACATAGTGGCAATGCATACAAGTTTTATTTCACTTTGTCTTTTTTTTGCACAAACAATGTGTCAGAGTATGAGGCATTGCTACTAGCATTGAGTCTAGCTGAAAAGCATGGGATAAAGAAGCTAATGGTGATAGATGACTATGAGTTAGTGATATCCCAAGTGAGGTCCAAATATGCATGCAAGAATAATAGACTAAAACAATATAGAAATGCTATCTAGGATTCCATAGAGTATTTTGATGCCTTCAAAATCAACTAGATGGAAAGAGGTCAAAATAGAGTTAAAGAATTACTTGCTAATATTGCACTTAGACTAGATGAGATAACTTTTGCAAGTATCTCCAAGGTTGAGATGCAATCAAGGCCATCAATCCTTGATAATGTACATAATTGGAAAATCTTCAACAATGATGACAATACCTTAAAGTTTCTAAATTTTTTTGATGAATATGAAAGTTAGGAGATTGACTTTGGAGCCTTTGTTGAAAATATAGATGGTAAGGATACAGTCTTTGGGAATGAAGTCATTTAGCTGAAGAAAAATAACATCCCCAAGGGCCTTGTGGCATTAGAGAGGGTCTTTGATAATCATGAAAAAATAAAGGTTAAAACAACTGCCACCCATCCAGAGCACCTAGAAGAAGTGAATTTGGAGACTAAAAATTCCCCTAAAAAGGTATATGTGGGATAAAGGATGAAACCCAAGGATATTTTTATTTCCTTATTGAGAAAATATAAACATGTATTGTCTTGGTCGTATGATGACCTGGAAGCATATAGAGAGGAATTATTCCAACATGAGATTCCTTTGAAAGAAAATGCCAAGCCTTTCAGGAAAAATCAAAGACCCATTCATCCAGCCTTAGCTCCAAAAATGCAAGTGGAATTAGTTAATCTAAGGGATGTTGACATTATAAATCCTATTAGGAATTCCTCATTGGTGTCTAATTTAGTGCGAGCTAGGAAGAAAAATTGTGATATAATATTATATGTGGACTTTAGAAATATAAACATATCATCATTGAAGGATAACTATCCACTGCCAAACATGGAGGCCATGTTGCAGAAGGTAACTGGTTGCGAGCTATTATCTATAATGGATGGATTTTCTAGATACAACCAAGTAAAAGTCAAGGATTCTGAGTAGTACAAGACTATACTTACAACTCTATGGGGCACCTATGTGTATGTCAAGATTCCATTTGGTTTAACCAATGTAGGTGCTACTTTCCAAAGGGCTATGGATGTATCCCTTTTTAATTTTATTTCCTTGTTCTCGACAATTTACTAGGATGATTTGATAGCTTACTCCAAGAAAGAAGAAGACCATTGCATGCACTTGGAGAAGATATTCATTACGGAATTAGAATATGGAATCTCACTAAATACAAAAAAGTGTTCCTTTGGAGTTACTGAAGGAAAATTGTTGGGGAACATTATGTCTAAGGAGGGAGTGAGGATTGACCTAGAGAGGGTAGCTGCCATAGACAATATTGCACAACCAAAGAATGTAAAAGGTATTCAATCATTCTTTAGTTAGATCAAATTCTTGAGGAGGTTTGTGATAAATTTTGCAAAGATCACAAGACCTATTTCTAAAATTTTAAAAAATGGAGAAAAGGTGGTTTGCAGTGAGAAGCCTAGGCAGGCATTCAAATGCATAAAGCAGGCTATCAAAGAGGCTCCAGTTTTGAAGTCTCTTGTTTTTTTGTAAACCAATGCACATTTTCTCTTTTGCTTCTTTCCACACTATTGCTATTGTGTTATTACAAAAAAATAATGAGGGATTTGAACAACCCATTGCATTCTTTAGTATTTATTTACAAGACACATAACTCTCGTATGATACAATTGAAAAGAAATCATATGCTTTAGTCAAGGTTGTAAAGAATTCCAAAACATATTTGATGGGAGCTATAGTTATAGCTTTTGTACCAAGTGTTGCAGTGAAAGAAATCTTCACTCAGCAAGAAACTATAGGTAGGACGTGTAGATGGATTAATAGGATCCAAGAGTTCAACATTGATGTATAGATTACCATGTTAGTCAGAGGACAGGGTCTAGCTAAGTTGATGGAAGAAACTAACTTGGAGGCTAATCAGATAAATAAAATGGAATGTGTTGATGTTGCACCCATTTTTGACATGAAAACATGTGGCTGGTACAAAAGGATTGTCTAGTATTTACAAACTTTGCAATGACCTACATATATGGCTGATAATGAAAAGAGAACACTAAAGTTGCATGCCATTAAGTATGTAATTATTGATAATGAACTATGGTGGAGGATCCCAGATGGCATGTTTCTCAAATGTGTGGATGACAAGCATGCATTAGACTTGTTCCAATAAATTAACAGTGGAGTGTGTGGTGGCCACTAGATGGCTAAGACAACTACTCATAATATCTTAAAGGCAGGATTCGAGTGGCTCATTGTTTTCAAGGATTCCCACAATTTTTTCAAGACTTGTGCTGCTTGCCAGAGGTTTGCAAAAAAAATGAAAATTTCAAGGAGTTTTCCACTTAGGCCTATTTCTGTTCAGACCCTTTTTCAAAAATGGGGTATAGAATTCATTGGAGAAATATCATAAAAATATAGTGGGGGGAATTCATGGATCCTTGTTGTGACCAATTATTTCACAAAGTGGGTGGAAGCCATCCCCACAAAGAAGGCAACAAGTAAAGTTATATAATTCTTGATGAACAACATTCTCATTGTATTTGGAGTCCTAGAGAAAATCATTTCTAATAATGCTATGTGCTTCAAGTCATAAGAGTTCAATGATTTTTTTTGAAGCATGGCATATAAATTTCTTATTCTCTCCTTACCATCTACATGGAAATGGTTAGGATAAATCTAACAACAAAAATCCTAATGTAGATTATTAAAGGAGTGATTGAAAACAATAAGAAGGCCTGGGACTCAAAGCTAAAGTTGGCATTGTGGGCTGATAGGGTTACTATGAAGAAAG
This sequence comes from Sequoia sempervirens, assembly GCA_007258455.2. Taxonomy (NCBI): domain Eukaryota; kingdom Viridiplantae; phylum Streptophyta; class Pinopsida; order Cupressales; family Cupressaceae; genus Sequoia; species Sequoia sempervirens. Next base: position 9,566 of record VDFB02211002.1, read on the forward strand.
CTACTGGTCATTAACCATTTGGTTTAGTGTACTCTTTGGATGCTAGACTACCACCAAATAACTTGCTAAAGACATACAAGTTTGTATAGGAATATGATGAGGACATTTTCAACGATATGCAACAAAGGATTGATAATCTCATATAGCTTGATGAAACTAGAAGAGAAGGTCATAACAAAAATGAAAAGATACAACTGCAATTCAAACACTTGCATGACAAGAAAGCTTCTCCCAAAAAAATTGAAGTAGAAAGTATGGTACTAGTGTGGACTACAAGAGCTCAAGATAAGGGTAACCATGGAAAGTTTGAAGCATTGTGGTCAGCTCCTTAATTGATATCCAACACACATGGGGAAGATTTGTACTTCCTTCATAGCTTGATAGGTGAAATTCTTGAACTATCAATACATGGATAGTTCTTGAAGCCATATTTCTCTTGAAATATGCTCCTTTCCATGTACATTGTACAATGTGAGTATTGTATATAGGCGTGTTTTCTTTTGTATGGTTTTCTTGCCTTGCATGGGTAGGTCCTTGGTTTTTGGTGTCCCTGTTCTTGGTTTGATTCAACCATGAGATCTAGAATCTTTCCATGCTTGCAAGAGGAATGCATCCCTAGTCAGAGCCACTAGTGGAACCCTCAAAAAATTTCATCTTCCACTGGTTTGGAGTTGCTTCTTCCTTGATGTTCTCTTGGTCTGTCAAGGGTTAGGTTTTAGTGTTTTATGTGAGGAGTGGTGTTTACTCTAATGATTTTCTCCTTTGTTTAAACCCTTCACCTTTTGGTCTTTTTCTTTGTTGACCTCTTGTGGTTGGTTCCCGGTCAAGTTAAAATCAACTTGAGCCATTGAATCCCATGAAGTAACTGGCCCCTCGTGTCTAGGTCTGAAATATATTTTTATTTTATAACATTGATTAATCAACCTTGTTTTTCCTTTACATCCTTTGAATAAAATGGTTCTAAGTCTTTTTGAGGCCTTACCTTACATTATCCTAGGAATTCCCCTTTTCAAAACAACTTATGACCACGTGCGGAATTGTTTCACTTAAGTTCTTGTTCACTGCTTTTTCCCATCACTCATCATGGATAACTTTATGAATTCTTGACTTACACTAGCGATGTGCGATGAGCGATGTTTCCTTGATATCATGCATTGTGGATAGATTATGGAGCTTAAGTCTTGCATTAGTGATGTATGATAACCTTTTGTGCTTTCTAAATTTTCTTCCATTACTCATCACATATTGGTTGTAAACTTTGAGTCCCAAAGAAGTGATGAGCGATGCAGTCGTATGTTCCAATATTCTATCGCTGATTTAAATTTCTCTTGTGAGTGATGTTTCTCATGCCTTTAATTTTGAAGTAGGTATACATGTGGTTTGATCTTATTCCATTACCCCTTCTCTCCCATCGATGATGTGATCTAGAAGTTGAGATGTGAATCAACGATGTGTGATGGGAGATAAATGTGATCAAAGGAGGGCCTCGATACAATGGCCAAGATATCATCACATGGGTGCTCACATTAATGATAGGATTCAGGGAGGATGAAATATATTAGCAATGATTGATGCCCTCAAAACGTGATGTGATTAAGGAAAATAAGAGGTGACATGGCAGTATCCTAAGGACAATGTTTAAAGAAAAGGAGAAAGTCGTAAGCTACAAGGAAAGGCATTGATATGGTTTTAAAGCGAGGTGATCAATGACCAGTTTTTAAACATGAACGACTAAGTTCCAGCTCACTTGCACGAGCTTTCCATCAACCATTAATGGTTTTACACTCCATTTTTTTGGTCATAAATAAGGTAGTTACCTCATTTTCAACACATTTGAAATCGCTCAAGAGTAGAGAAAATATTCAGAGTCCAAGGAAGCAGTGTGGAGAGCTCCAGTGAACAATTGTAGGGGAATTAGCATAAAATTTTCACCCGGGTAAGAAAATTATCATATCTCTTCCTACTAATTGCATTGAATTATGCTAGTCTAGAAACTAGTAAGGAGTTTGAAAGATAAATTTATACTTAGGCTTTACGCACTGTGCATTTTCAAATGGGGTAGTATAAATTGTATAAGGTTTATAAGGGTTTTTATTCTATAAACTATTTTCTAAGAATTAAAACCTAGTAGATATTTCTGTTAATTGAAAATTGAAAACCCTATCCTTTCCACACTATAAAATGAGTGAACCGAAACCTAGTAAGTATAGCATACAGACTGAGAGAAAACCCAAGAAGAAAAGAGTTAAGAAACCCAAAACTCAAGATGTCACATCTACACCAAAGCCAGAGGTGCCAAAAGCACCTGAAAATCCCAAAGCTGAGAAGAGATCCCATGACAGATTCATGGAAGGTGTAGCTGAGGATGTGAAAGTGGGAGGGTCACAAATTGGAAAGAGGGTCATAGGGAAAGTTGTTGTGACAAGAAGGTTGATTGACCTTGCTGGTGGAATTGGTGAACCAGCTCATCCATAGAGTGGATGGGAATTGTTTCTATATTCCTTTAACAAAAGGCATGCCAAATGGTCGACTAGGCATTTTTGGGGTTTAAATCTTGGGAAGCTAGTTGTACCGAATATATTTTTGGAGGTTGGCTTAATGGAGGAATTGGAAAAACATTATGATCTTGTGGACAAGAAGATAAAAAGTTAGAATGACACTCTAATCCTTTGCTTAGAGTTGAATCATGAATATGAGCAGAGGAGCTATGCCTTTAGGAATAGGTTGCTCGTAAGGAATAGAAAAAGTAGTAGGGGATTTGGTCCTATAGAATTGGTTCCCTTCGAATGTGAAGAATTTGATGACTATTTCAAGAACACCTATTACTTTCTGGATCAATTTTTGGGCCATAATTTTGATGCAAGAATAGCTACAGACCTGCTGGTTATGATAGTTGATATATAGAAGTGGAGCCATAACATGAGATTTCACTATGTTGCTTATCTTGCAGAGGAAATGTACAAGGGGCTCATTGCTTTGAAAAAATGAACTATCCCATTGGTCTTCTATCGTTACTCTTTGTTGATGCACATGCTCTTGTATGTTAAACAAGACAAATGGAAGAGGATGACAAAGCTGAGGTAGCTGGATAATGAGAATAACCCTTTTCCTATCCAAATGTGGATAGATATTTTGGATCAAAATTATCCCAATTCATACTATTTTTTGTTTTACAATGTCATCAAATATGGTATCTTGGAAAGTTTGTGTGTCCCACCCATTTATAGATTGTTAAGAGTTATCAGGAATATTATGTGCCCTAAAGATGTTGATGGGTCACAAGAGAATCATAATTGGGTTGTTTGGTTCATGCACTCAGAGCATACATTAATAAGAGCCTATGGAGCTAAGGTGGCTCCTCATTTTTTACCTTTGTATGTTTCAGACAGATTGGAATTTATGGAGCTAATGTGGCAACTTGATTTTATGGACCGGGAGTTGTTCAAAAATCCTAGGAAGGGTTATGTAATTGTGCCACAATGTTCTTTTGGCTACTTCAAGGCTACTACTATGGAAGCATATGAGAAGTTTGGAATAATGGTAAACAACCTCAGGATTCTTGTTGATGAGGTTAGGAGCTTTAACCCAGAGAGTTTTGTGAATGAGAAGAGAAGAAGCAAAAGTGTGTTTGATTTCTCTCATGTTTTTTTGTATTTTGATGATGTGTTTAGAAATATGATGAGTGATAGAGCAACCAATGAAAAAAAGAAGGATTGGACTACTATTTGTGCCATGGAGGAAAAGATCATAAAAAGAAAATCTTTTTATGTAAGCCCATATGATGAAATTGAGAACCCATTAAAGAGGGCTATGGAAGAGATAAATGATTTCCAAAGTGGAGAGTTCAAAGTAAAATTCAAGGAAGTTGTTGAAAGAACACAAGCTCTCCTAGAGTAACAGCCTCACAATATGGATATCCTTGAGAAACTTGTTGAGATCGAGGGAGGAGGTGTTGAGGTAATTGGGGAGGATAAAATGGCAGAACATATGCTTGTTGATGAAGAAGTGGAGAGGAGATTCCCCCCTTCAAAATCAATGATGTTCTTGATGCGGAAACTCCTCAAGATAGAATTGTCAAATGGAAGTTTCATGAGAAGGTCGATCATGATCCTAGGATCAAGGCTTGTGACGAATTCACTACCGATGATACCTTTTTACAAACAAAAGAGTTCAAAGATTTCATCATTCATCAAAGGAGTAAGGATATAAAAGAATGAATTGAGTAAGCTAAGGCTACTGTTGACCCCTCTTAGTAGGAGGAGGAAGATAGAGCAGAGGAAGAGAAAATAATGATTGAGATAGTAGCCATCACTCTTGATGAAGCAAGGAATTTTTTTGCTGAGTGGAGTCATGTTGCTTCCAAGATGTACCCTCACTTCAACCATTGCACTTGATGCTATCAGGAGAGACCCATAGGCCTCTATATCTAGGGAACACTTTAATAACCAGGTGTTTGAATCTTGCTATAGTCCTAAATTGCACACTATTGCAATTTGTTCCATGGTGCCCAACACTAGAAAACATGAGGTTTTCATTCCTATAGAAGAGGTCATTGGTACAATGGTGGTAAAAAGAGCTGCGGATATAACTCCTATTCAGGAAGAAAAACTAACTGTGCATGTTGGAATGTTTAGTGTTGATACTACCCAAATCTCCCAATAGAAGTATGATGCACTGTTAAAGGATTATAATAAAATTTTAGATGAATGTAATAATTTGAGAGCTACAGTTCAGGAAACTTGGTCTATAAGCGCAGTCTCTTTACCATCCTCTTCTTTTGATTTGTCTACACAAGATAGACATACTCTATCTCTAAGGATTTAAGATTTGAATAACTAACTAAAAATAGAGAAGGAGAATGTTGAGTAGGCCAAATTGGAGATAGTAAAAGTGGCTAATGATATCTTTGAGGATGTTTTAAAACATAGAGTGAAAAAGTTGTTTAATAGAGTTGATGATGTGCGGGCTGCATACAAGAACATTCATGAGGCCAATGTTGAATATTTGCAAGCTCAAAAGGCTTTTTAAACTAAGTGGAGCAAGTGGAGCACTAGGGTAGGAACACTGAAGGAGATAATTTCATAAATGTAGGATGATCTTGAAGCTCCTACTCATATTCCTAAAATATTACTGGCTATTGGTTTGATTAATGAAATAACAACTTTCCATCGATAATTAGGAATGCAACTCCAAAAAAAATTGAGAATGCTTAGGGAAATGGAAGAGAATAGTATGCCTAAAATATTAGATTATAAGCATGAGTTGATGGAGTTTGGTAAATGGAAGCACGAGTTGGGAGAGTGGTTTCCATAGGCTAAGATGGTTTTAACTATAACTAATTACTCCATGTTGAACCCCCACATTGACAACATGCTCGGAGATGAAACAAGGATGGATACTTTTATCAAAGAGGCTAGGGTATTAATTGATGCAAGATATAATCATCATGTTGCAAAGGTACAAACCTTGTTGCATATGAGATGGCCCACAGAGGATGAATACAACACATGGGTGGAAAAGTTCACAAAATGAGCTTGTTTTTTAGGGGTGATGACAAAGATGGTGATTAATGGATCGGAGAAAAACAATGCATAGCCTAAAAATAGTACAGGTTAGGATTTTTTTGAAGTATTACAAAATATTGTTCTCTCCCCAACATGGGAATTGGTGGCATAAGCACTGACTTGAACGGGTCAGTCTTTCAACTTTTTGTTTTTTTTCATACTTTAGAGTTTTGTTGATTGGGCATACACGTGGTGAACACTTTTGGCTCGTGAAGATGATATTTTGGTGTTGTTTCAATGAATGAAATATGCCTTTTGGAAGGTAGGTGTATCTTCTTTGACAATTTTTTTTTTTTCTTATATGCTTTCCCCCCACTTTCAAAGGTGAAAATATAATGGTTGGGGAATTTTGAAAATGAAGTGAAATGTATGTCAAATGTAAATGTGACTTTAATAGTAATTTTTCTCGATGCTTGTTGCTCCCATGTTTTTATAAATGGGAATTCACAGCCAATTACATGGTTCTTTTGATGATTAAGAGAATTTTGAGCTCATTTAAGAATACTTTCGTAATTCAAGCACAGATAAATAGAGTGGTGTTGAGTCTTAGGAATGCATTCATATTTGTAATGAGCATAATGGTTTTATAGTAGCAATGGAATATGAATGATAATTGAAAGTTTTGGAATTAGATTCTCTCCTTTGTATTTTCTCTTGAATTTTAAATAGAATGATCAAGGATCTTTCATTTATTGCCAATCTCTTTAGTTGATTAAATGATTTTATT
>VDFB02211003.1:0-17116 GCA_007258455.2 Sequoia sempervirens
GGATTCCCTTCCATGTTGACCCAATTTTTTATTTTTTCTTTGTCTTTCCATGCATTCTTCACATGGTCTAATATAGTAGGGTGTTGATGATGGTTCATTTTATATACCATTATTATACTTATATATATTTATGAACAGTTTGGACCTTGAAATATCAGATCACCCCTATTCCCTTTGTTTGTGATGTTTCTTTTATTCTTTTACCTTTCTCTCTTCTTTTCTTGAGTTGTACCTTTCATGTGTGACAACGCCATTTCTATAACATTTCAATTTTCATAAAATGCATTGGTTGCCAACAAATCTTTTCTCCAGAATCTTCACAAACCTTCTTTCAAAGAATTACATTCTCGAATTGAAACCCTAATGGAGTGTGTTTCCTTCATCACAGGTTCGTAAAGAAAGAACTTGAGAACCTTCCCTTTGAGGCGGGGGCAACTTTGACCTTCCCATCACGTGGGGGCATTTTCTTCCTTTCAAATTCCTTGATGAAGTGAACATCTTTAAAAAGTATTCCTTGATGATCAATCAATCCAAGAAAGAAGCATCTCTTTTTCACATTAAAACAACGCGTCCCTTGAGTGGACCCCTTCTCTTTTTCACGTTAGGCTCCTAAGGGACCCCTTTGAAAAGTTTTCCAACTTGTTGACAATCTATGTGACTGTCTTCTTATTTTCCTATGTGGCTACTTTCTGACATGTTTTATCTACGAGTAAACATGTCACTTTGTAGGTACACTTCTTTTCGACTTTGTGAGGTCCCCTTCCTTGGGTTTCTTCCATGTGAGAGATCTTGGGGCCACCTCCTTGCAGGTCTGTGGGTCTGTAGGGCACTTTTCTAGGTTTCCTCCATGTGAAAGATCTTGGGGGACACCTCTTTGCAAGTCTATGGGTCTGTAGGGCACTTTTCTAGGTTTCCTCCATGTGAGAGATCTTGGGGGACACCTCCTTGTACATTTGCAGGTCTATAGGGTGCTTTTCTAGGTTTCCTCCATGTGAGAGATCTAAGGGGATGCCTCCTTATAGGTCAATGGTTCTATAAGGCACTTTTCTGGGTTTCCATCATGTGAGAGATCTTGGAGGATACCTTCCGGTCTGTAAGGTGCTTTTATGGGTTTCCTTCATGTGAGAGATATTGGAGGATACCTTCCGTGTAGGTTTGTGGGTCTATGAGGCACTTACTTCTCCACACTTCATGTGAGAGATCCTAGGGGTTGCCTCCTTGTAGGTTTTCAGGCCTGTAAGATGCTTTCATTCTTCAACTTCATAGTTATGTGGGGCTATGAAGTCCTTTTCCTACCCTACACTTTTGAGCTCACCAGATTGCAATCTACTTCCTTGATGATTCAGGTATAAATTTATATCCTTATTTATTCTTCAATCTATTTTATCAAATCACTCATCAGTATTGGTGCTCACTAAAGTGGGGGAAAAATGTATAGGAGCAAATTTTCACCCCTTATGCAAATTCCCCTTTTGTACATACTCACCTTAGAAAACCAAATCCAAAGGAAAAATTCCACATCAGCATGTTTCCTTCATTCCACTTGGCTTCTATTTTTTGTGTCTTCAAAAGAATAAATTTTGGGGATGCCCACACAGTGCGTAGACATCCATGCAACGTGCTTACGTCCCTGATGGATTTATGTGTCTGAAGTTGGCAGAGGTGTTACACTTCCTATTTGGAATTATTTCTAGCGTCCCTCTTTGACCAACCGACATAAAAACACCTTATTCTTGCTAATTATTCCTTCAAATAGATCCATTCTCATTCCATTTCATCCTCTAAGAAATAGATCATAAGCATTCTAGCAATCACTTCTGGGTGATCCCAAAATACTGGTTTATAATTTTTGGCCAAACTGGACACTAAAATAATTTTTTCTAACTAAATCTTCACTTTCGGGCACCCTATAGCAGCTAAACTGTGAAAGATTTGAAGATGATGCAAACTACTGATTTGTCACATTTTTTTCGTAGATTCTAAATATATATTTTTTCAAAAATTTTGGAATCAAATTGCACTTCTTTTTCTCATCTGCTTTGAAAACTACTTTTTTTAGTAAACAACATTTTTGAGTGACGCTTACCTTATAACGCATAAACTTTTTTGCATGAAGGATAAAATTATAGTTTTTCCGAATTTAGATTTGTAACTATGATATCTAGTGCTTCCAATTAGATAGATAGTGTTTTATTGAATATTTTTTTCTTAATCAAGTTTCAAATTCAAACCAATTACAATTCAAACATAGGCAGACCATCTAATGCATAACTTTTTCTATATGTATTGAAATTTTATTTTATTTTTGTTGGATCAAGGACTTCAATATCTGGTGCACTCATATTTTTCAAAAAAAAATTGATAATCTGCTATTTTTCCACATGTGCAGAATAGAGAGCTTGATTTTTGGTGAAAAACCTATGTTTAATAAAACTAAAAAAACAAATACATAATAAAACCAAAACATATTAAAATTATATTCATTGGATAGCTCATTCCAAGGACTACCATCATCCAATTGGATTTGTGAATTCTCCTCCATTTTCATCCTCAACCTGAGCTTTGAAGCACAAAACTCTAGACTTGTTTGGTGCCAGAGTGTGAGAAGGTTGGCAAAGGGGGTTTTGGGCGAACCAAAGGGTGTTTGAGTGAACTCCTAGTGGTTCGCTCGAACCTAGGTTCATTCAAACCCCCATTTCAAAAATATTTTTCTTTGTGTTTTTTGGCACCAATGGGGGGACCTTGCATTTAATTGGTTCACTTGAACCGGGGTTCTATTGAACCCTATTTTGGTTCACTCGAACCAAAGAGTTCATTTGAACCCCAAAAACTTTTTTTTTTTTGCAAGGGGTCATTTTTTGCAACTTTTCCTTCCTCACTTGAATTGTAAACCACTTTTGTGGGTTTACCCTTCTTGCATTCGTAGCCTTCACTTCACTCTCAACCAACACTTTGGCACTCCATAGCAGTGGCAACAACACTCCATCAACTCTGTAGAGAAAGTGTGGAACAAACCATTGCAACACGGGCTTGAGTCCTCTTTTCTCTCCTCCATTAGCTAGTGAGCTCTTGGTGGAGATGGTAAGAACTTTCACTCCCCTCCTCTACGATTTGGTTGAGTAGCACTTTAATATTTTATAGTTTTTATGGTGTTCTTGACTTTCTTTTTCCTTTATCATATATTCTCTATCATTGCTATCTTTGTTCTCTGTGGAGGTGGATACACCTAAACAAGGTCTGACTGAGGCAGACCCCTATACATACCCCAAAAATTTTCTCTCTTTCTTATGTGTATGTGGATTTGCATTTGGAGTTAGCTAGAAACCAAATATTTTTGTGAGATTGTTCTTGTAGCCTTAACCCTTATATACTTACTTTCTCATATTTGTTCATATCTATCCTTCATAGCTCTATTTTGGTGACTAGCTAGGCCGTCAATCCATTTTTTGGTGGTTCACACTATATTTTTGGTCCTCTGGTCGTAGGGACACTAACACACCTGAGAGACGCCAGTGGTGTTGCCCTGTCATCCTAGAATCGCACTTTCATCCTCAAGCAGAGAGCTACCTGGGGTATAGTGTTGAACCCAAAAACCAAATTGCCTAGCCCTATTATGGATTTCAGGTCTACAAAGTGATTGAAGGACCTGATAGTCCTCATCATTCTTGTCCCTCATTTAGAGACACTCCTTTAGAATGAGGTAAGTTAGGGAAGCCTTCTGCTCTTGGCTCTCTGTGACCTAGGGTCTTGAACGTGGTTGGTCCCCCTCTCTTACATATACACTTTTTCAACAATGCAATCTGGAATAGATATTGAATATTCTCTAGTCTTCACATTAGAGACAAAAGCCATAGGAGGAGAAAAAATTTTACCTTTGGGCTTCACACCAAAAATATTGGACCATTTGAGTAATGATTCTGAGAAAAGACCACCCACTATCTTATTAGCCCCAGGTACTGAGCCAAAAAAGGTCACACCTAAACCATCAACTAGCTGACCGAGGCCAAAATTTTCAACATTGAGATTCCCCCTTTCAGAGAAGGACATTGGAGAATGAGAAGGAAAAGAAACCTTAGGGGATCCTTTCCCAATAGAATATTCATTTTCTGCAATAGGGTCCACCCATGTCACTTACCATCAGCCAAGGACCCATTTGACATCACCTTCCCATCAACAAGTTATCTGCCATTAATCCCTGCTACACCTCCAAAGTTTCTTGCCTTTTCAAAAGTTGAAATCAGTCCACCGCCATCACCACCAGCCAAGGAGAGCTTCATTTCTAGTAAGACAAGTTATTTGTTGACATTAGATCATGTTTTGTCTTTAGGGACTTACCATTTTTTTATGAGATTATACCTTATGGCCCAGGGTACATAGCCTTTTTCTTTCCCTCTTATGGGGGGCTCATTGATTGTATATTCATGATGGATGTAGCCTTTGGGATATCGTCGAGTCCTCCATACATCATATTTCTTTATAATTTTTCTCTCTTTTAGGGATGAGTTTTTCCCACTTGGTTTTCTCCTTTTCATTATTTATGATAGATTCCATTTATATATGGGCACCTAACACATGACCTCATAGGAGGGACCTATCCTTGCATCTTAGCATAATTTTCATAATAACTATTTCTCCCTAAGTAACACTTAAGAGGGGTTGTTGGTGTAAATAGGTAATTTATCTAATTACTTAATTAGTGGTGTCTTATTTACATGTTAATTCTACTTACTTCCTAGGCATATTTCTAGAATTCTCCCTTGTCTAGATCTAAGATATTATCATTTTAACTTTTTTATATAGTGTCATAGGTTGTTTGATAATGACAAAAGCCATTTAATGTTTTGCATTAGGTAGTTCATTATAAATTGTCTGCATAAGGAAGGCTATTGTACACATTTTTAACACACCTGATTGTTATATTTTGTAGATCTTAATATCAAGTAGACTCATTTCTTGCATACTCTCTTATAGAAGGTTTCCATTGTTTTCACAGGTGGTCTTCAGTATATAGCTAATGTTTAGCTCCTAAAGAATAAATACCATATAACTCCTCCCAATGGAGGATCTCATATGGTAATGGTGGATGCCTAATAATGCATTCTAAATATTATCCAAAATCATCAAAAAATCCCTTAGGAGGAAACATAACCAAAAATGTATGTAGGAAGTCTTCCCATTATTGAGAGGTACATGAAAGAAGAAAGTTCAAGATATATGAATTATTTAAACTATAATCAAGTGTTTCCATGTTATTGCACAAAGGTGCAATAATAATTTTTTTGATTAGATAAGCATGGAAGGGCCCTGATCCCATACAAAGGAAACAACAGAGCTGAATATCCGAACAAAATAGACTGGCTAAACATAGCTACCAGTCAGAAACAACATGGCTAGAACAATAAAAGAAAACAAACCAGATCAAGGAGCTACCAGTAGGAAACAACCCAATAGTAGCAAGGAAAAATAGCTCAATCCACAAAGCTAAGAACCAAATCCTCCAAGGGCTTGTTACATAAAATATTGACCTTCTTAGATTTTGGAGCAGGAGCACCTTGTTCATTGAATGCCTCCAAAAGGAAAATTTGCAAAAAATGAATTTTCAAATGTAAAAAAATATGAAAAGGTCATGTGAAGGTCATATGTAATGTATTTAAAGTCTCAAATGGGTCATTAGGTGATTAAAGAAGTGACATTGCAAAAAGTTGTGTTTTATGGCAAAAGTTGTCAATTATGTAAAAATGCAAGAAGTGCTAAAATCAAGGAGATGAAGAGTCTTTTGTGAAAATGAAAGGATGGGTCGTTGGATTTGAAGAGGAATTTTCCATAACTATTGTAAAAACTCTATAAAGTATTGTAAAAGACCGAGGGAAAATCATAACTTTTGTATCTTGAACAATTCTAATAATAAAGGTACCCTATAGCAATGTTTTATCCTAAGTTTTAGGCTTTGTACTATTATTGCAACATATTGAGATTGTGTTTTCAATTTGAAGTATTAATAACTTTGTGTTAATACCTTATTGGTAAAGATTTGAAGATTTTTACTTAGATTTAGGGTGAATAAGAGCATATTTTTATTAGACTAGTTTGTAACCCTCAAATACAAAGGTTTGAGAGTCCTTTAAGTGTATATTCTGCCATTCCACCAATGGAATTTTTTTTAATAAGTGGAATGGATTATTATATGGTGTGTTTAGTGTAGTGTGTTTGTGTAACTGCAGGGGGAAGTGAAAACACAAGGTTATGGTTGTTTTCCACTCAGATTTCTTGAGTTTTCTCCATGAAAATTGATGATTTAAGTTAGAAAATGTTCTTAAATGCATTCCAATTGGTTAGAAGAAGGTTTTTGGTGTATGTAAATTTCCTTTGCAATATGTGAATATTGGAAATTGTGTTTTGTAAGAGGTATACTGAAGTTAAGTTGTTACCCCTTCATTTTGCATTGATTTTTGGGTTCAAGAGTGATGGCTAAGTGCAAGGCTTGGAGGAAACAACATTTGCAAAGGTTTGGAGATGGTGCAAATGGTTTGTGTAGGTGTATTTCAAGGTGTTATAAGTAATTGAATGTTGGTAGAAGATGTGGAAGGCTTACTTTCATGAAACCCTCCTTCTATGAAGCATTGGTAAGCTTAAAATAAGGGTTTGCTAATTATGGCTTATGGAAAGCTTTGAGTAGCCAAATGTTTGTTGATTTTGTAGTTTCATAACCTGATTGAAGATTTTTTTGGGTTAAGAGTGGTTTTGGAGAAGCTTGAAAGGAACTTGCTTTGAATTTTTGGCCTAATTGAGGTAATTTTCCAACGGAGAGTCAATTATTCTAGTGAATTTTTCAAAACAACCTAATCTAAGCTTTTGATATGCTATAGTAGATCAAAATGGGTTTCAGAATATGTCTTGTTTTTGGGATGATTCAAAGTGGATTGAATGATGCACCTAATTTAGGCATGTTGCCATAGTACTAGGGTTTTGGACCATGACTACAAGAAAGTGCAATTCTGTGGAAATAGAGGTATAAGTGAATGTTTTTGTATTGCACCTATCAAGGTGATGATATTAAAGGTGTATTGATGGTTAGGAAAAGGTCTTGAAGCCAAATTTGTTGTTTGGTGTTTGAAACAATGTGGAACCATGGTGCAAATTGATGACTTGAGTATGTATGTTGATCAAGCTGATTGGTTAAGAGTTCTTTATCAAGTTTTTGCTTTTATTTCAAGAAAATTGATGATGATAAAAGTGTGTTAGGATATAATGGATGGTTAGTAACATGAAATGTTCAATAGATGTATTTTTTCCAATGGAAATAAGTGAAAATGAAGTGGATTTTTGATGAAAGTTTTAAGTGAATCAATGGTGAATTGTAACTGATTTTCTCTATTTGTGGTTCAGGTTAGAAGTACTTTGAAGGTTTGTGGATTTTGGTAGATGCTTTGCATCAGATTTCTTCTTTTGTTTCACTACTATCCAAGATAAATCCAAAACAAGATTAGTTGGATTAGAAGGGGAAGAATCCCCTTCAAAGTAATAAACATGTGGAGAAAAAAAGATGATTTAGGTGAAGCATTCAAGACAAAGGCTAAAGCGGTAGTAATTGAAGATAAACTAGCCTTGTTCAACAAGGGGGTAGCAGAAGACTTAGGGGAGGTAACACACACAACAGGCAGAGCATCCTTATTTCGACATAGCACAGAAGAAGCCTCTAGAGGAGTAGCACCATCAATAGTAGTAAAATTCTGCACAAAAAGAGAAGGAAGCCTATCATCCTCACTATTAGAAGAATATTCAACATTAGGGCACACTATTAAATATTCTCAAAGAGAATTCTTCTGCCAAGTGGAGGAAGAAACAGGACGAGCACCATGAGGACAATTGCAAGCCAGGTGTCTACTAGGGAAACAACATCTACAATGAAAAGGGATACCTTGATAATCCACCAGCTAACACCAGGCCAACCATTAACCTGAAGCACTACCTCTCCAAGTAAAGCCTGACATAAAGCTACTTCCACCAAAATCCTTGCAAAAGAGGTGTGAGTAAAATTCTTGGAAGCAATGTCTACTTTCAAAAATCTACCAAGAGCATTTCCAATGTCCTCAAAAATAGAGGAGCATAAAAACTGTAAGGGGAGATATGATAATCTCACCCAAACATGCATAACATCCCGTTGAAGGAATGAACCCAAGGCCTCATGGATAGAGAATGAGAGTCTGATTCCCATAGTCCATGATCGAAAATTGCTTATCTATCTTTAGAAGAACAAAATCCTACTACAAAAAATCCTCAAGTAGAAGGATAAATCTCTACCTTACCTTCCACCAATGGAGACCAGTGGTTGGAAATCCAAAGATGCAGCTCATAGAGGGGAGGCCACTAGCGGCAAAACCTGTAGATAAGGGTTGTTTTTGAATAGGATTCAATATTGTCAAGAGACTTCCTTTCCTAAAGAGATAATAGGGGTAGCACTAGCACACTTAAAGGTTGCAGAGAGCCCACCCCAGCATTCTTATTCCATACAACATCCACAAAAGAGGTTTGAACAATTCTCTTTGTTACAGAAGAACACTCACGGAACTCGTCCACAATACATTTAGGGGCAGCCTTGGCCTCAACCACCAACGAGGAACAGCTCAGAGAAGGCATAATATCCGTGACCAAGTCACAGTCGGGCGGTGAAGCAGCAAGTAAGGCCGCTGTAGGGGAGCGACAACAACGGATAGGGGAGCGGGAGTAGGATGATTTCAAAATTGATGCAGGGTGGGAAGGGCAGGAGGAGCCGTCCATCGTCAAAATTTGCCATATGTTATCTCGAAATGGTGCAATAATCATGTTAGGTGTTGTAGACCACATTGGTAAAAGTGATAATCCTAAACTCTGTGGAAATGGATGTAAAACATATTCCAAAAACAAAAAAAATTCCCCCAAATGCTTCTCAAGGGTCTTCATAGCAATGTGTGCACACATTTTCCCTATAAAGTTATTGTTATCTCTATATAAATCAACGATAAATTATATCAAAATTAACTACTAAAAGAGAATTGAAATAGAGACCATTTTTTGTAAGCATGGTCAATCCAAGGTACCAAGAATTAGTGATGCCCACAAAAGAATTATTGGTAGCCATCGCGAAGGCCATCCCATTCTCATCCACACCCTTAGAAGGAAACACAGTTGGAAAGAAAAAGATACTATTGAAGGACATAAAAGATGTTTTCCTCTTATTTTGACGGCGTCGGGGTGCCAAAAATGATGCATTAAACACTGGGTTTGATTGGTTGATATGAGAACAAACTTAGTCTATGGAATCATCCTCTAGCAACATTATACTTGATTCATTGAAATCATCATAGGTGAAAGTCTTGGTGTAAGAAATAGCCATAGTAACACTGGGATAAAATAGGGGCTTAGCTAGAAAAGGGTAGTAATTGGTTCTTTGAGGAAAATCAGTGACTTTGTATTCTTAACATAATTCTTTCACGTCCTCAACTATTTGCATATAAAGGCTCAAATAGCATGTCAGAAATGAGCAAACATGTACTCTAAGCTATCATGATTAATGTATTTATTTTAGTCGAGCTTAACCTATCAATGTTAGTAGTCAATAATTTTAGCTTAGTGGTGAAGTTGAATGGCATGAAATAAATTTATTAACCATCAAATTTTGTTTAGAATAAGACCTTAACATTATAGATTAAAATTAATCTCCCTTACAAAATACACTTATATATATATATATATCAAATTTTGTTTAGAATAAGACTTTAACATTATAGATTAAAATTAATCTCTTTACAAAATACACTTATATATATATATATATATATATATATATATATATATATATATATATATATATATATATATATATATATATAGTGGTGAAGTTGAATGACATGAAATAAATTTATTAACCATCAAATTTTGTTTAGAATAAGACCTTAACATTATAGATTAAAATTAATCTCCTTACAAAATACACTTATATATATATACATATATATAAAACAAATGAATTAATAAAATACACTCTAAAAATTCTAATCACAATTATAATTAAGTATTTAAAACAAAACTTCATTAAAAAAAAAAAAATTATACCACTTTTAATATTTCAATTTAAAATCACTAAAAAGTTCAACAAATTTTCTTAATAAATATTTTAAATGTACTCATATAAATTTAATATTTTTAACCTCAAATAGTGAAACAAATAACATATTAAAGATCCTTAAATGCAAGATATTGAATATGAAAATGAAATTTCATATGTTATAAAAATTACCTTCTTGGCATTACATGAAACTGTACTTTTCAGAAGCACAATCTTGTGGTCAAGACGTCGTCCAAGAACGCACGTGAATGTTGGTATGAGTTTTTTTTACCCTACTTTCGGCGATAGTGAAGAAAATTAGGAACTACCCGTTCACATGGAAAACAACCACACCTGTCAGTTTGGAGTTTCCTGGCATCTTCTTTGAAACACATTTCTTCAAATAAGAAAGAAAATGCATTGCGTACGTTAGCGTATGTTTAGCATTCTACATCTCCTCAAAGATGCGTGGCAAGAATTTTTATTTTTGTTTTTCCTGTTTATTTTAATTAATATTAATTTATAAAATATGATTTAAATTTTGTTTTATAAATTATAAGAATATTGTAAAAATGATAGAAATGCCATTTTGATTTATTTTAAACTATATATTATTTTTGTGTAGACTATTTAGTTTAAATGGCTTTAAATATCTTTTATGTCAGACAGTAACACTTTGTTTAAATATTTTATATAGAAAGTAACAAATAAAATTTAAATAGAATCAGTTAATAGAAAAAAAAAATTAAGTAAAGTATATTAGGTTTTTGAAAGAAAAGTTATTTAAGTTATATGGTCCACACAAATAATAATGTTATTTAAGATAGATAATGATGACATTTCTATTGAGTATCATGATATTTCTTTAGTTAATTTGTTTGTTAAGTGAAAATAAGGATTGTAATATTTAAATTGTGTTAATAATTTTTCTATGATGTTTGTGTGATGTAACAACACATGATGCATAAAGTAAAAAACTCAATCAAAACTCAATTTTGAATGTTTGAACCTTAGTAAATGACTTTACCTGTCAAACCTGACTTAACCTGTTTGTGAGAGTTTGAACCTTGATAAATGATTTTAAGTGTCAAACCTGACTTAACCTGTTTGTGAAAATTTGAACCTTGAATGATTACTTTTATCACATACCATCATCTTACCAACTATCCTCAACAAATTGAACTAAAACTCCTTTTTACATGGGAAAAAAAATATTTGCATATCTTTAAGAGAGGATGAGTACAGAGATCCAACGGCTGCAGAGCAGCAAAACCAGAGAACAAAGCATTGCTGCTAACCACATCACAAACATACAAGTAGAAATCCATTGAAATTAGCATAAAAGCAGGAGCCATAGGCGACTTAAAAAATCATCTGCCTGTATCATAATCAGAATCTTTGTCATAACCATGGCTTGTTGAAGTGGTTGCAGATTCCACGGACACAGGAACGGAACCCAATTGATCAGCAGTCACTTCTTCATCCGTAATATGAACAACACCACTGCCATAATCTTTGTAACTGGTATCGTAAGAAATCCAAAGAATCTGATGAGCTGGAAATGGAGCTTGGCCTTCCAGTATTTGCAGTACCGTTCTAATTCCAAGCCTTTGTTCTGGTTGAGGATGAGAACAAAGCAATCCCAATTTCAGCACTCTTTCCATTTCTTCCACATCATAAACACCAGCAAGATTTGGATCGGCTGCGTGCAAGATTTCTCCATTTTGATATAAATCCCTCACCCAATCCACTAGAACTATCTGTTCATTCTCCTTGGACAAATCTACCGGCCTCCTGCCACATGCAACTTCCAGTAAAACAACGCCAAAACTGAAAACATCGGAGCTTGGAGTAACTTTCCCTGTATTTGTGACTTCGGGAGCGATATACCCAACTGTCCCGACGACCCGTGTTGTCTGTGGATTTTGCGTGTGATCGTACAAACGAGCAAGCCCAAAGTCTCCAAGTTTTGCATTAAGCTCTGAATCGAGCAACACATTGCTGGATTTCACGTCTCTGTGAACCACTCTGCGTTCCCATTGCTCGTGAAGATATAACAACCCTGCAGCGACGCCTTTCAGAATTGAGTATCTTCGGGCCCAAGACAGAACTTCACTTTTTTCCTCTGGATTTGGGAATATCCATTTATCCAGGCTTCCGTTTGGCATGTAGTCATAAACAATAAACAGCTGTTTGTTTTTCCTGCACCAGCCCCGCAACTGAACAAGGTTCCTATGCTGGAGACGACCCACGCTTGAGATTTCTGCAATAAATTCCTTCATTCCTTCAGTGGAGTCCTTCGTGATACATTTCACTGCAACTTCAAGGCCGCTTCTGGAGAGAACGCCGTTGTAAACCCGTCCGAAACCCCCGCAGCCCACCAGCTGGTCCTTTCGGAAGTTTTGTGTGGCAGCTTTGAGCTCTTTGTAGGGAATTCTGTGAGGCCAAAATTCTAATTCCCATTCTTCAATCAACTCCCTGTCTTTAATTTCTTTGAGTTTAAGTAATGCAAAGAAAAGGGCTAAAAGGAACACAACCAGAGATCCTACAGTCACACCCGCCGTGAAGCCTCTAGTTTTAGTTATCTTTTTTTTTTTTATGAATGAAGGGAGACCTGATAGATCTAGAGACGGTGCTTTACCTGTTAAAAGTGAAGACCCGGATGAATAGATTAACACAGAAGAAAAAACAAGCACATAACTTGCCTATGGAACTAAAAAATCTATGATTATACTAAATTTAAAAAGCCCTTCAGCTATCTGATCAAAACCTTAAATGAAATCTCATTGTAAAAATATAAAGCTAATTTTAAAATCTGAACTTTCTGTTTTTCATGGTATCGCCAATCTCCTTTTGTAAATCTATTTCAATATTATATTCACATCACCTTCCGTACTGAAGCTCCAACCCAGAATGTAATGATCTTCAATTGCGTAATTCCCTGTCGATGCAGTAAACCCCACATATACGTCTTCCTTCAAAACTGCAGAAAGATTGAATTTCCTAACGGATATCAATGGCCGCACAGGCTTCTCTATCCCGACGACTGCAACAGTCACATTAAGCCGGTCATCAACATGATCATAATCAATCCAGGCTTGGATATTCTCTCCACTTTGCAGACTCAAATTGTTAAAATGATCTTTGTCAATCCAATAGGCTGCTGGCTGAGATGCGAAAGACATAACGCCGTTTATGTCAACTCCAACATGGTTGTCGTTTATATCTCCGAGATCAGGGTCATAAACTGTATCAAATTCGACTGCCAAAAAATGGTTGGATTCAAGACCATTTGTTGTAGGCGTGGTGAGTCCAAGGTACTGGGAATCTGTGGCTCCTACGATGGACTTATTGGGAGCCATGATGAAGGCTAACCCATTTCCATGCATGCCCACAGATGGAGCAGCAATGGAAAAGACAAAGCTAGTGCTGAATGACAAAACTGAATTATTGATGTCTTTTATTTTGATGGGGTTGGGGTAGAGAACACGAGCCATTGAACGGTGGGATTGATTGGTTAGGGTAAGCACCCGGTGAGAGTGTATTGAAGCATCCTTTAGCAGTATTATACTGGATTCGTTGAAATCCCCATAGCTGAAAGTGTTGGCGCAGGCAAAGTGTGAGCTAAACAATAGCCATGGCAACACTATGATAAAACAGAATCTTAGCTGGCTAAAGGTAGTCATCAGCTCTTCTAGGAAAACCAGCGCCCTGAAATGCTTGATATAATTCTTTTCATCCTCACATAAAGGGACGGTGTGCATGCACCTCATAGTCTGAAGAAATATACTCCTTATGCGGTCTCCTTATTTTAGTGTAGTTGATTTAGTCAAAGTCATTGGTGGTAGTTAAAAGATTCTTAATTTATTGTTATTAAACAAATATAGTAAATAAATTATATTTAACAATCATTATCTATCACGATTCATCTGATAGATAATGGAATATAATAAAAACGTTGAAGAAATCTGATAACATTAATTTTGGCATGTTACGCCTTTCATGGTACAAAAAGTTAAAATTGCTGATCACATTTAATAGAAGAAAAGTGAAAATGCTCCCATCGACGAAACTTGCAGGAAATTTACTGACACGGATGCACGTTCCATTGACTGAGTTTCGTTTGAATTTCAAAGCAAAAGCTTGTCTTTATTTGGAGATAGTGGAAAACATTAAGCAGTTGCAAAGAAGATTCCTATAGAAAGTCGGAAATGACAGCTGGGCGGAATCTAAAAATTATATCTGCATGTTATTATTTTAAATTGTTTAAAATTTATCTATATTTAAATTATATATGAGTCGTTTTGTGGTTAGGGACAGAAATGTCATTATTATTTATTCTTAGTGACATTATTATTTGCGTGTATTACCTATATAAATTAATAATTTTTCATTTTTTGTTTCTTTCTATTAAAACATTATTTGTCAAATATATATAATATTACACATTTTTCATTGTTTTAGAAATATATAGTACTTTTTAAATTTATGATGCAAAATATTTTAATTTTTTAAATGTTAATTTGATTATTTATTACTTATTTTTATTATCAAAATATTAATATTATTAAGATGTTTTTTAAAAAAAATATTTATCATAAATTAAAAGAGAATAATAATGAAATATATGATTAAAGAAAATTGAAAAAGATATTTTAGATAGTTGAGATGTTAAGATTTTTTAAAGAATTTAAATTTTTTTAGTGATTATTATAAAGTTTATTAAATTTATTTATTTTAGATTCTATTTAGTTTAGTTGAGCAACAATTATTTTGATGATTAATATCAATTAATGTGCAATTCAATGATCTAATCAAGTTTACGTTTGTAAAAAATATATTATATTTTTTTTCTACCATTTTGCACTCACTTTGATTAGATTGCTCTTTATAGTCACAAAACTAACAAGGTAATATCTACAACTTTCTAATCTAGAATTAGGCCCTTGATAAATGTTAGACTTAAAAAAAAATTGAAGCTACCCAAAACTTAGTGCAAGAAAATAGACCAAATAAAACTAGTCTAACAAAGAAATAAAATCAAAATAGTAAAATAAAGCTAGTTCCCACAAGAGAATGTGAATTCTAAAAAAGTAAAGAAGCATTATGATATCTCAGAATAACATGAACGAATAAAAATCCAAAGGATTTGATACAAACATAGGAAAGAGAGGAGGAAAAGCCAACTTAATGAAAAAGGTAGCCTCAACTACCCAAAATAAGCATGAGTTGCACTAATAAAAAAACATTGCATCTAATCCACATTTGATTCAATCATTACAAAATAGCAAGATAAAACTAATCAAGTATAAGAAATCACATAATATATAACTAAATAAAATAGAATAAAACTACACAAAACATACATCTTAAGTATTATTTTGGTGGGTTAAAAGATAGGTCAAAACAAATGAAACTTGATGAGGAACCCATTTAAAAGTAGATCCTCTTGTAAATAAGTAACCTTTTGCACTCCTAATAAATCTTGTAAATAAAAACATACTCTCTATAATTGTTTTAGAGAAGATTCCAATAACTTGCTCAAAATGTAAGTTGTATCAAAGATCAATGGTGTGACCAAACACAAGCTCTTTGATGTAGTGCATGTGAACCTCTAGATTTGTTTAATTTGTTGATGATGGAATGGGTTCCATGAAATCTATATGACACTTAGATTATCATAAAATATGACTAGTGGTCATGTGAACTAGATATTAAACTCAATGAGAATATTTTGATGTCAATGGCCTTTGTGGTGGCATTAAAAACCCATAATATTTAGCCTTAGTGGAAGATATAATAATAGTATTTTTTTTTTCTCAACAAACAAATAGGACCTAATGTAGGTGAGAATTTATAACCTAAAGTGGACATTCATCTTGACAATCACCTCTCCAAAGTATATTTTATACCCTAGTGTGGACACGAAAAAAGTAACCCTTCTACTTTTTCATGTCGAGGCCCTCCTAGTGGACTTTGGCTTGATTTTGCCTAGATTTAATGTTTTAATGTGTTCAACACATTCACATTAGGTCTTGGACCCTTGTGAATCATTAAGACTTCTAGGATGTCTTGTAAAGGTGTTGTGAAGTGTTGTAACCCACTTTCATACTTTTTTAGGATCCTTTCATCATAATTCACCTAAATAACTCCTTTTTATCACTTACTAAGTCTTATTGCAAAGTGTTGTAAAGTGTTGTAACCCACTTTCACACTTTTCTAGACTTGTCATTACTAATTCAACCCTTTCTCATGTTTAAATGACCCCTTAATACACTTTTTGATCCCCCTTAAGTGTGTTTTTTCGGATATTACCGTTGGAAAAAATTTAATTCCCTATAATTCCTGACACCCACTTAATTTTCTTAAGTGGGACAAAGTCATCAATAGGGGTGACTTAGTCCTTTTTGGCACAAAACTCAAAATTATTTCTATTTTCAGGTGGGATTTCATTCTCTAACTCTTGAGGCCAGCCTGTGATGTGATATTTTCAAGAAATTTAGTAAAGATCAAGTATAAATAAGGAGTTTTCCTCTCATTTTAACACCTATTCATTCAAGCATTCACTCAAGAAAATTAACTTAAACATTCTCAAGAATTCAAGCACTCTAATCATAATCAAGTCATCCATTGGAGCACTTCATTATACATCTTCAGATTTCCACATCAAGGGTTTGGTAAGTCTATGGCATTGCATGTTGTTTATTTATCATTCTCTTTCCATTTCATTTCATTATCTAGGGTTTTATTACCAAAGTGGGATTTGACCAAGGAGAATACCTATATTCTAGTCCTTAGCTATTTTTCCCTCTTTGCATATGTGTTTACAGAATTTGTAGGAAAATTTGTCAAAGACATAGGTGTTGAAAAGTGGTCACCAAGTCATCAAAGCTATTCAGGTCAACATAACCCTAATTGAAGATTGGAGACCCTTTTTATCCCATTTTCTTCAGAATCAAGATCAGAAATGTGTCAAAAAAGCAAGTGCAAACTTGAAGCTACAAGATCCTATCCCAAGATTCCCAAAATCTA
>VDFB02211007.1:0-16208 GCA_007258455.2 Sequoia sempervirens
ATTCATATATATTATGTGTATATATATGGTGTGTATATATGGACATATATATATATGTAATGTATATATGTTTTATATATTTTTAAATAATTTAATTATTTGCTGAGTTAAATTGGTTTATTTCATTGAGATTTAGATATTTAAATATTATATATATATATATATATAATAGTATATACATTAAGTATATACTTTTATGCATATATATTTAATATATATTTGTATCCATGCATAGATAAAATTTAGTGGATTAATTTATTCGAAGTAGAAATAAAGATTGTTTTATTTTAATCAAATGTGGTTATTTAGCAAGATGATTAATTATTTGTTGTAATTGGAGAAATAGAGAGTTATAGTATTAGTCTAAATTCTTGATTTTGTAAATGTAATTTCTGTTACCTTGGAGTAGTTGCGATTAGTTGTAATTAATTGTAGTTGACTATAAGCAATATCTCCTTGTTTGGTTTGGATTTAGGAAATCCTATAATAGGTGATTAATCATCAATTTGTCTTTCTTTATGCACTCTCCTTCATTCGTGTCGATGTGCAAATGGAGTGAATGTTATGAAGTCTTCCAGATTGAGTTTCATTTATTTGTATGGGTTGTCATTATGTTAGTCAACCTTTGGAGTTCCTTTGGTAGTGTGTCTAACGTATCCAATATTATACCCAGTTATTGTGAACAAGATGTGTGGACTTGATGTCTTGTATAGGAGTCATTCTCCTAAGTACTTGTGTACCCTTGGGTGTGGAGTTATTCCACGTGTTGTCTTAGAGGAGTGGCTTGCAATGAGGGCCGACACACAAAGTGGTTTCAGGGAAACTCTTTGCAAGTTAGTTAATTTAGTGATAACATAATAAACTTTTAGATGCTTAGGTTGCATCAAACACTTAACAAGATTAATTTTGCCTTGCTGGTGGACACAAGGGCTAGTATAGACTTGGGATGAGACAAGAAGGCCTGGAATGGCAAGATCATTGTCTCGTCTCTGCGAGAGGCAACTGATTCCACATTGGTTTGCATGAGGGGCCAAAAGTCATTAGAGGTTACCAGGATATCTCGAGATGGGGGTCGAGACCTAGGAAGACTTACCAGGATATCCCATGTGACATTGTGATGACACTTCTCCTAAGTCAACAATATGATTGTATCAGTGATGTAATTGATTATTTAACTCTGGAAGCATTGTAACCTTTGTGTTATGTGATGTTGTTCTTGTATTTAATTCAGTCCAGTATGTGTAGCCTATGTCTAGAGGTAGATGGTCTTGCTTAGAAATCCTTGTTATTATCTCTTAGCACGGGGGGCGAGCCTTCGGGTATCACATGGTTGGGTGGAACATGCACCTTAATCCATTTGGTTGTCTTCTTGTTCGTGTGGACGAGATTTCCAGTTGGAGAGCTCGTGGGAACCTATTCTTCCATGTTTTAATTCTTTTAGTTATTGATGTAATTTAATACCCCTATTTGTATCAAGGTGGAAGTTGTAAATTGTAACCGGTATGTTAGAATTACTCTCATTCGAGGAAATGAGTATTGTAATCTTATTGTAACGATATTGTTGGGATCATGTGGAATTCCTTTTGTCTCCTCGATTTAATTTTATCATGGATGGAATGTATGCACATTAATTTGTTAAACAATTAAATGTAATGGTTTTAATTCATGTTTCTTGTTTGGCTCTGAGTAAAACTCGCCAGATCCTTAGGGTTGTTGGCATTGTGTAGTAAACTTTCATGATTTTTGTACTTTGAAAAAAAAAAATGATTGCATTTGTGTTGTTAATTGCAACTTCCCCTTGTGGCTGTGGCAGGCATTACAATTGATTTAGGACTCTATCTAAGTTCCCATTGTACCATGTTCAACTATGTAACATTCTTGTATTTGATGTATACATTTTCCTCTTACACGATATGATGCATATGGATTCCTAAAGTAATGTAAATGTAATTCTCTAAAGTGATGTAATGCAATTTTGAAGTGGTTGTAATGTATTATTTACCTTTGTAAACCTTTATGTGGTAGTCATTATCTGATATGTTGTATTTGTGGAAATATGCTCCACTATTGTATTATGGAATTGTGATTTGAATTTATATTAAATGATGTATCATTTTCTTTGCATTTGATCATTGATGATTGTATGTTATCGTTATGTAATCTTGATTTTTATTCACTTTTGTTTGGTTAAAGCTTATGTATCATAATGACCGCTCCATTTATCCCAGAGGACGTAGATGACTTGGTAAATGTTTAATTTCTTTACATGTAATGTTTTTTCATGTGCATCCGTGCCATTTTCTCCTTCAAAAAGAAATTAGTCTAGCATTTTGTTGTCCTTTGGGTTCACATGTGGAAGTTACATTAATGGTGATGTTAAACAAAACAATCTAAAAAATAAGCTTGCACTATAATACAATACCTAGGCAAACATGTATGCAAAATGTGAAATATAGAGAAGGAACATTATTGTTTGAAAAAATTCCACAAAGAAATGTGTTCTCATGGAATGCAATGATTCCAAAATATGCACAACATGGATTTGTTGAAAAAGGATTAAGAAACATCTTGCCAATGTAATTGGCGTATCAAGGTAGATTTTACAATCTTTATTAGCATCCCTACTACCTATGCCCAAAATTGGGAGGTATGGAATAGGTATGGACATACATCTAGCATCAAGAATGAAGATCATTATTTGGTGATTTTGCAGCTTGCAAATGTACTGAAGATAGGTCCTGATGCATGGCTAAATACTATTGTGCAAGCTAAGTTCAAAGATAGCATAATGATAGTCGGTGCATGCAGGTAAGTTTACTGACAAGCCTAAGAAACTTTCAAGCCCATTTTAAATTGGTAGATATAGAAGGTAAGGCATGAACTGGCTTAACTGGGCCAAGATAAAAATGCTCTTCCTAGATGGTTATAAGGATTTAGAGAATGATACATTGGGGAAAAGGATTTCACTTGCATTAATATTATAACATACTTGGTAATGCTTGAAAAGAATAGAAAAAAATTGGTGGCACACACAAGACCAATCTATAGTCCTAAAAGAGAACAAACCTACACCGGTGATTTGAGGATCAGAACTCTTACACAAACTAAAACTAGTCATCATGACCATGGGCTTCGGTGGCATATCGATTTAATAAGCATAAGCAATATGAATATATTGAAACATAAAATTATGGATGCATAGGCAAGGTATGTGAAAGAAAAAAAAAATATGGAAGCATAGATGCAACACGAACTATTAAAGGTAAAGGACATGCCATATACTCAAATGGCCATAGCTAAAAAGGAAAGCAAGGAATCATGACAATGACTCACCCTAGTATTTTGCACTTATTGGATAGAAAGAGGAAAGAGGAAAAATAAAATCTATTGAAAAATATTCCAGATGTGGTCTCCTCCCATGCCTTTTCCTCTAGTCTCACCAAAATCCCTTCAAAGTCCTTGAAACTTTCACAAGTAGAAATGAAAATTAGGCGGTATAGAAAATCAAAAGCTTTAGAAACTTTCAAGCAAATGCAATTGACAAGTTTAAAGTAATTTTTTCATGCTAGAAGACATGTGTGCAACATGTAAAAGCATAAGGAGGACAGGTGAAGCCAAGGAATTTCTTTTAACCATTATCACCTATTAAATTCTCAAATGTTTCCTTTTATTAACTATGGTATTTAATTTACTCCAATTCACTATATCCAAATCTTTTATCCCAAATTATTCTCAACCAATTATTGTTGACATTTTTTTTAAATAGCACAAATATTCACATTAATATAATCCTCATTTAATAATTATGGAGGTAAGTATTCAAATTCTCTTTTAATATAATCTATTCACTTCTAAAATCAAACAACTATATTGTTGTTATTATTTTTATTTTATTTTATTATTATTTTAATTAGAACATGTATTAGTATTGTAAGATTAAAATTCTTAGCTATAGAAATCAACTATATTATCAAGACAAATTGGAATCAATTAAAAGATAATTAATCATCTTAAAACATATTAATTCGCAATTTCTTAATACATAGAATATAAGTAAATTATTATGGATTCCAAAAATCAATATGTAATGATAGGGTAAGTATGCATTCTATGCCCAAATAAAGATCATTCAAACAAGTTTATAATCAATAACTTGACAATCCCAGACCTCGATAGGAAACTAACTATGTTCTAAATATGGTATAAATTTACACATAGTCAATCATCTTATGTGGACATGATGAGGAGTGGCCTCACACTTAGTTTATTTTCTAATGATAGCAAAATAATTCTCAAAACAATTAACTATGTTAAACAAAACTACTAAGTACACCAATAAGCAAACTTACTCGAAAACTAAAGATGGTCGAACTCTGATCCACTTTCATGTAAATACTCCTCTCAAATAAACATCTTGATAATAGATTCTCTTAAAATTTTAGAAAATATTTTCTTATAATTAAATTATGAAAGTTATCTTTGAATAATAAAATATGAAGATAATATCAATTATATAAATTTGTGTAGTGACCTTATTGTATAAAACAATATATATATTTTCTGTGTAAAAAATAATGTGATGATTGACTTGAAATTAGCTGACTAGTAAACTAACTTTTTCTATTTAAAAGACAATCTCTTTGTTAGTCTTTGACATTACTGAAAGAAAGAATTTAATCCTAGAATAATACATTAGAATAAAGCTTTCAAATTACAATTCTCAAATCTTTGTTAACTTTAACATTGCTTAAACAATGACCCAATCTTAAAGAATGTGTTAGAATATAAGTTTTAAAATATAATTCTTAAATTTTGTCAATCTTTACTATTATCTAAAATATAATAACACAATTTCAAAGAATATATTGAAATAAAACTTAGATATTACTATTTCTAAATCTTTGTTAGTCTCTAATATTATTTTATTTAGAAAACAACTATACAGTGTAGACCTTTATTTTTATTTTTTTAAGAATCGAAATCAAGTATCCACCCACTATAAACAAAGGGAGACTATACCTCACATGTTTGTCCACCACAATGGGATTCTTTTCATGTCGAGCTGGACCCTTTGCCCAAATTAAAGATCTAAATTAAACAAAATTTACAGCCACTTTATTAAGAAAATTAATCTCTAGAGAATAAATCTTTATTAATTTTAATTTAAGAAATTATAGTATTGCAATTGAGAAAGTATAATAAATTAGAATAATTTATTAATATTTATGAAATAAATATATTTAATTATCTAATGCTATTTTTAATTATACTTTTATTTAGTTTAGAGTAACATCTTATACTTACTATTATTTATAATATTTAAAAATATAATTTATTTTAACACAATTTTTAATTTAAAATAAATTTTTATTAGAGATTTTGTCAATCTCAAAAGTAATCATGAAATTAATTTTACAAGCACTTAGTCTTATATATCTGATCAAATTATGTATGTATGTATATATATAAGGTTGAGTTTAAATTTTTGGTATTTAATATGAAGAGAAAACTAAATTAGGACATACTATACATAGTGTAGCAGCCGCCCGTCACCGAACCCCAAAGGACATTAACACAATAATTACAACAATTTTTTTTTAAAAAAAATACACATAACATACATGTAATACACATCAAGTCATATCACGAATTTCAATAAAATAGATTCATTAACACATACATCCCTTGGGGTACACGAAGAGTCATTATGTGACTTAGATCCATACAACATCAATAAAGAATAAAATCCAAAGATATAATCATTAACAATAAATATAACACATACATGAAAAAATTCATTGATAAGAAGCCATCTGCACATAAATACAACATATGCATGATTAACATAACATATTGAAGAACAACTACCATGGTCAATATCCACACCAAGTTTAACATTTCATTACAGTACAATGTTTAAGAAGTACAATGATACAAGAGTGTTCCAAATATGAATGGAAACCATACACAAGATACCATGATACAAATAATTAGAGAAATACAAGTATCAAAACAGGCTCCAAGACAGATACAACTCTGGAGTCGCTGCAATAGCACCAATCCACACCTCTCGATCCTCGACTGGGGACCCAATGGGGTGCATAGCACATTCCACCCGACCATGTGAGTCTGAAGACCCACCCCCCGTGCTAGGAGCTAACAAGAAAGAGACCTCAACCAAGAACATCCAAACATGGAACCACAAGACTCAACAACATGCCAAGGTATCATAACACTCAGGAATTAAAATGACATAACCAACCACATCCAGGAGTCATAAATCTCATCACATAAATCAAAACAATAGCCAGTAAACAAGGAACCAAAGGAAGATCATAAAACACTTTCAAATCAAGTTGAATTAAAAACCATATCATAATTCAGAAATGCAATGATACAATACAATAACATCATATCACAGTACCATAAGAGTACAAGGTCAAAACCCAAACGTCCACAAGATTTATACAAGACCAAAGAATACACCAAAGATCAAATAGGGTAAAACCATAAATCAATTCAAAACAACTATGTTCCATCAATTCAAGACAAAGACCCACTTCCAGAGGATTTCCAAAGAAACAACATAAGAAGGAGTGTTAGAGGAGAGTGTCATCGCATGGCTTAACATGGATTATCCAGGCTACCACTAACGCAAGGTGCCACCTCCGTCTACTGACGAATTATCCAGGCAACTCGAGCGCTAGGAGCCGCCTCCATCTATGGTTATCCAGGCTTCCTATCTCAAGGTACCACTCCATAGGGTTGCTCATGCGGAACCGTTAACCTTTCATGAAGACAAGGCAACGATCTTGCCAACCACGGCCTTCTCAATCCCCTTTAGTCTATGGTAGCACTCAAAGGTGGATGAGGCATCAATTATCTTTTTAATGTGATTCTACCCACCCCCTAGTTAATTATTTAAATTATCACTTATTAAATTCACTCTAACGAGGGCTATCCTGGCGCCCCTTTGTGCGCCGACCACCCACTTAGAGCCACTCCCACTCTAGACACTCAAAACATAAAAACCAAATCCAAGGGTTGTACAACATAACAAGTACATTAGATCACAATAGAGAAGCATGTAAGGCATTACCCATCTTGCCATAAATACATAATCAAAATCTTAACGATTCATGTACAACCCTTTCAAAAACATGAAACCAAAACACTTGCCACAACAAGGGCACATAAAAGGAGGAACATTAACCAATAGTAAAATAAACCTCTGGAAGATTCTCATAAAGTTACACTAGGGTTTCCCCATCAAAGAACTGATAGCAATAATTGCAAGACTTCAAAGGACTATTTCCAATATAAATATAATGAGAAAATACACCAAAATAAGATCAACAACTCCACTCAACAACACCAACAACTTCGATACGAACTAAATCGAGAATCCAAGGGAAACCTCTATTTTCTCCTCTTGGAATACCCATAACTCAAGAACTTTTCAATTTGACTCATTAACAACTCAAGCAGAACTGTCAATCATGACAGAGATAACCTTAACCAAATTACCACTTAGGTAGAGAGCAAAAGAAAACATATAGAAATGTAAGTTAAATGAGAGAAATTTCCTAACTCAAAATCAGCTCACGAAAAGTCACATTGAAAGGACCTATTGAGACAATACATAAAACCACTAATTCAAATATAATATATCCATTCATTCAATAAGAAGTAACTTGAAACTATCTAAAAAGAACATTAGTTTAAAGATCAATCATTTCCAACATTTAAGAATAGCACAATATTACGAAGTGAAAATAACATCCAATGGTTTAAGCCATAAGACACTATTCACAAGTATACTCTTTCAAACACAAATATATTCCAATTTACACATTATAACAACAAGCTCCCTTCGAAGATCAACCCACTCAAACCAACAATTTGATCCTGATATCAATCACAAGTATTTTCTAGAACTGTTCTTATAGAAATCCCACAAATCAACTATTAAAAGAATATGAGGGAAATTGACTTAGAAGAGATCGTCTAATTTTATTCATTTACATAAACCCTTTGTTTAACTAAATATTATTAATCAAAACATTTATCGAATCAACAATCATTCACTAGCCTTTATCGTAATACCCAACTATTTAAAGTTTTCAAATGTATTTACTTCCATTTATCTTATAAATCAATTCTCCCACCTAAACAGAAATAATCCTTATCGCCAATATTATCTACATACATCAACAACATACAAAACTCTACTTTTCATTATTTCTAAGTTAACTATCCCACTTGAAATTAATCAAATTTAGAATAAACTAATCTATCAATGTTACCCAAATTATTAACATAAGGAAACTCCCTCTCTAATCACTTTACTAACCTACTCAATAACATAATACCTAACTCAACTACCTAATAATTCTAATTTTCTAACTCCTATAAATAAATCATTTTCTGAACATAAACACATTAATCACAAAGTCTTAACGAATAATTCCATACAAGGAAACCATCAACACATCAACCTTTAAGAACACTATCTTAAAACACTTACAATGAACAGTCCATTTAGACATCTCCATAAATATCCCGCAAATAACACCCATCTTAAAACAATTAAATAACACTTAACCAATAATCACAACACTTTGTTTAAAACACATTTACTCACACATTATAACCATAAAGACCTTCCTTTAATTTAAGCATTATTTCAAAGTTTTTACCACTTATTTTAATATATCCACTTAATTTAATTAAGAGAGTATTTACTACAAATAATTATATTTAAAATAACTATATCATTTATAAGATAACCAACTCCATCAACTGTTTAATACAAATTCTAATTATAACTTTAAAATGTAATACTAAGATGACAATTCTATAATTTACAACTTTATTATAATACTAAGGTGACGACACTAATAGATTATTTCACACAGTAGTTTGATAAATAATTATCATTCACAGACTCATTAGATAACAAAAAGGTAATTAAAACCATTTAACATTTAATCAGTATCATTTAAATTAATGAACCTATGAACCTGGGAATTATCCTCACTTAAAATTAACTTTATCATTTAACCTTCAAGTAAAAGAAACTATGTAAATGTAGAATCACTTATCTCCTTTAGTGAACCCTAAAACTTAATTAACCATATAAATCAATTTACTTTAACTAAATACACAGTTCATTTATCTACAACAAAATTAAATACCTAATTCAATAATGTTTATTCCGTAAAAATCTTTTGTTAAATAATATTTTACTAAACAACCTATCGAAATAACCATTTTACTTTAATTATTTACCTAATTCATTCCTTGGCACAATAATTCACAAGTAATTGTAGCAATATTTTATTCTAGTAACCAACTACCTATTTGCCAAGAGTATCCATTAGCCAATCCTAAAAGCATGCGAGAAGTTTAGATATTAAGATAACATTTATTTCATTCTAAAAGAAATATAAAAGATATCATGAAATTAATACTATAAAATTAAATCACCAATTAAGAGAACATGTAAGAAATTCAAGATACACTTTATATTATAATTTTCCTTAATTTAAATCTCACGTAAAAAAACTTTTAACCTATTTTTCCATCCTAATTTAGATACAATGATTAATAATAAGAGATCATTTATCTAGCTGGGATAAAAATCTAATTCTTCACAGCACAACCTTAACCTAAATAAAATTAATATTTTCAGTTAATCTACTCTAATTCATTCACTTCATTAACTACTAATATTATGAATATTACCTAAAAGCAATATCTTCACAGCAATAAAATAATATACCCCTTGCACAATATTTACCTTAAACCTATTAGTTACAAAAGCATAACCCTAATTCCCGATATTCTAATGTGTCACCAATTTTCAAAATATATCACTATCCTTCTATTTCCCCCATATTTACAAGAATTAATTACAAAGGAAAATTCAACATTCTAACTATCAAATATTTATAAAAGACTCCATAGCCAAAGACAAGCATATTCGTTCATTGGATCAACTCTTCAATAGATTGATTAAGAAATAACAATATTTTACTTATGGTTGATTTTATATTTTATTTATTCAATTCTTTTAATATAAATAAATCATTTCCCTCCAAGTGTTACTTCCCTAATAATCAATTTATTTTAACCACTAAGTTTAATAACGAACAAAATGCAACTTATTATTATAATAAACCCTTAACATCTTTATTATTTCTCTATTTATCTCAAAACCTATCATACTAGCAGACCAAAATTTAATTTAACTTTTTTATAAATTATATTTATTATCAGCAAAACGCAACCATAAGGGAGCAGCTTGACATCAGCCTCATATTTTAAGCATAACGCCAAAACTATAATCTGGGTATTTGAGATTTTTGGACAACAAATAGAACACTGGAATTTGGAGAAACCCTTTAAATTTACCAGCAAAATAGTTTGTATAAAAAATGTTATGGATGACACAATTAGACTGTTTGAATAGAGTCACAGGAAATAGTTTACCAAGTATAACTATATATATATATATATATATATATATATATATATATATATATATATATATATATATATATATATATATATATTTCAAACAGAATATAATATGTATATATATAAACAATCACAATAGATTTAAAATATTATAATTTAAATCAACATTTTAATGGATCTTTAATCCTAATCTCACATTTATAAATCTATAAATCTATAAAGAACCAGAGGTTCATCAATAATAAAATAAATGAATTTTCATTAAATCACTTAAGAATATGAAATGTAAAATTTATCTAGAATACAAATAGATTTCAATACGTAACTAACTCTTTATAATTATTCACATAAATTATGAATATAGATTGAAACCACCACATATGATTATAAGTTGAAAACCATATCATAAAAACTTAAATCAAAACCCTAGCACCACATGCAATTTGAATCTTCAAGATGATTTACAATTCGCACACAACATAACAAAAATATAGAGAGGGGAAAGAAAATTGTACTCTTTTCCAGAGAGCATTGACAGGAAATTTCAATTGGTGTTGTAAATCAATGTTGTCTGAAATGAAAACCCAGAGCCGAACAATCCATCACAGAAGGAGCCACCCTTCGAACCCGCCAATCCCCCTTTTATCTCCAGAATAATTCTCATTTTAATAATTTGTTTCACGGAGTCTTTTTCCACTCCCAACTAGAAACCGTTCAACTTCCAGCAGTTATGAATGAACGAAAACCCTTAATTATTATTTTATAATCTACTCTTTAATATATGAACCAAATAGGTCATCTATTAAATATTCAATAAATATTTAATAATTTAATATTTCTTTTAGTTACAGATAAATATTTTCTCCTTACTTTATTTATCGAATTTAAACATTAAATGATAATTACCTTGCAATATTCTATTTTTATTTATTTCTATTAACAATGTAATTTTATTCTTTCATAACCTCTAATTATATCAAAACATTTAATTAATTATTTATTTCACAAAGAAATTTATCACATTGTTTAATTACTCATACTTCTTTTAGTTATTATTTTAATTTAATAATTAACCATCCAAAATAGTTATCGTATCATTTACTAATGTAGTTATAATTTCACTTCCCAATTAAATTAAGTTCCCTTTTAATCCTTTTTAATATTTTATCACTTTTAAATTTATTAATTGAATTTAATCATTAAATGATAACTATCTTTCCTCATTTAATCTGATTATTTTAAATAACTAACTCCAAACGATAATTAAATTAACGTTTATCATTGAATCTAATTCTTTATTTAATTCCAAATGAAATAGGTAACCTTATAATTAAATTAATTTTATTAATCAAATCCAAACATATTATTAGTGTTACCTCATAACCTTAAAATTAAATTAAATAATAAAATCACCACATCATCACGACATTACTAACAACTACTTACTTGACATCAACGATGACCGAAACGGAGGGCACTACACATAGGAAATGTTAGAATTGTGAAAAACACAAGCCATAGGGTCAAACGATGAACAAAAACACCTTCCACTCAATAGATCTGCAAATAAAGAATTGTTGTATTCTTCAACAAGAAAAAAGTTATAGAATGAACCTCAAGAATCTTCAAGGACAAAAAAAAAAATCCTCAAGGTTAAAGGTTCAAGTAAATCTCAAAGCTAATTACAATTGGGTTAAGTTCATATATAGTAGTGCACCATGGAAAATGGAACCTTATCATTTTCATGGTCTTTTTAGGCCTTGTTTCATGGTGTTTGATCTATTTTTCTCTGATTTTATGTTGGGACATGGCTTGAACATGCATATTTAAGTACTAAAATTTCAATAATGATGTCTTGTGAAGGTGTTGTGAAGTGTTGTAAGACATTTCTACATTCTTCTAGACTCTATTTATTACAAGTCACTAAAAATCACCTTTTCATCATTAATCCAGTCCTATTTTGAAGTGTTGTACAGTCTTGTAACAAGCTTTCACACTTTCTGAAGCCTAAATTCACTATTTATCACTTTCTTATGCTTTTATTTGGTCCTTTATGCCCTTATAAGGCCTAATCCAAGTGTATTTTTTGAATATAGCTAGAAAAACAACACTAAATGCAAGATATTTCCCGAGAAACCTATTTTTTGGTCACGGGTGGAACCCATTTTTCCATGGTAGAATGAGTCCCCTTTGTAAATTCAAAATATTTTAAAATTGCTTTCATAATTTTATTCAAAAATACTTGATGTCAAAATGTGATGAGGTATGAACGAGTTACTAAGGCACAAGATTGTAAAAATAAGTGTTTTTACATCCATTTTAACCCCTATTCATTCAAGTATTCATCTTCCAAGATCTCACATCATTCAGCATTCAAACATCTTACAACATCAAATCAAGCATTTATCAAGCATTTTAAAGCATCCATTGACACAACTTCAGATTTACATCATCAAGGGCTTGGTAAGTTGATAGCATTTGTATGTTGTTAGTTTATCATTCCCTTTCATTTCATTATTTCATCAAGGGTTTGATTACCAAATTGGGGTTTGACCAAGGCAAACCCTATTTGATAACCCTCAACCATTTTTCTGCTGCATGTGTGTTTGCAAACATTTATGTCTTGGTGCAAAATTTAGGTTATTGAAAAGTGGTCAAAAATTCAACTAGGTGATTCAAGTCAAATCAATCATATTTCAAGCTTGGAGAAGGTTTTTTGTCCGTTTCTTGTAGAATTGACTTTGACAACCCGACAAGCGGACATTTCTAGATCTGGTGTTGTAGAGTGGTTTCTTGATTTCTCATAATTTTTTGGAGTGGAATGATTCACCACCAATGGTGAATGAGTCCCACCTTAAGACTAAAATCTTGATTTTTTAGATTTTCGATCGATAGCTAAGCCCGGTTCTAGATTTCACCCGGTAGAGGACAATTCCTGCATCCTAGGCCCGAAAAGGGCTCCTTTGTTACGGCTTTCGGTAACTTTAGACAAGATTCAAACAATTCCGATTCATGGAAATCTTTCTAGGTGCACTCTTGTCAACCTTTCTCTTATTGTTTTGCATTAATTCATCTTTTTAGTTCTTTATTTGCATATTGTAATACCCCTCCGTGTTGGTCATTCTTGAAATTGGGGAAGTTGGTTGTTTGGTGACCATGTCTTTTTCACTTGTTGCTTGTGGTTGGTAATTTGCTAGGTCATGAGGACTTTTGGATTGCATCATTTAATTTGATTTTTTTTATATTAGACAATATCACTAATCTTATGACTAGAAGTAATTTATCAAATTAATCTAATTTTGAAGGTCACTTGATTTGGTTTGGGATCAAATAAAGAGCTAGATTTAATAACAAAGGTTGATGGTATTATCATTGAAAATTTCTTATTTAAGATGAAAGAAATTGTAAGTAGATGAATTTAATAAAAATAATTATTGTAATAAGGAATTTAAATAGATAGGAAGCTGAAGTGTTTTAATGCAAGGAAAGCAATTGAAAAATGGAAGGTGAATAGTTTATTGCTAACTAAATAAATAATAGCTTTTGTGGGGGGGAAGATAGAAGGTGAAAGGGAAGAGTATTGTCTGCAAAATTTTCTCCTCCAAAGTTGTTCAGCCCTCACACATTTTACTAGAAAAGTTTGATAGAAAGGAGGATATTGCTAGCGAGCCCGTGGAAGCCATAACATTGCTTTCTAAAACCACTTAGACATGCAGCTGCTGGGTTACAAATACTTTCAGAAGGGTATCGTTTATTCCATGCCCAATGTTTTCCACGATTTTGAATGAGCGATGGAGAAAATGGAGAGGAGTCTCTCAAACACTATGGTGCACTTCTATCCGCTGGCCGGAAGATTGGCTAATCCCTTAGAAAATGGTGATGAAGGAGACGGTTGGTGATGTTGTTGGCGAATTGTTTTGCCTCAATGGAGCTCTTGATATGGATGGTCATTCTTTTCCTCTCTTAGTCGTTCAGAAAATCTGAGCAAAAGGATGTGGACTCTCTTTGCCAGAGGACTGGAAGAAGTGGCAGATTTCATACGGTCAAGGAGACAGGTAAGCAATGAAGTCTGTTACTTGAAATGACAAGGAAAGCTACCCATTTAATCCTTCTCTTCCAGTTATTGTCTAGGCGATGGTTTCATAAGCATAGTTCGCAGGAGATATAGTTGTCTTAATTTTGTGTCATTTCTTCTTCCATCCCAGCTTATATCCTTTGCTCTGTCTCTGCAACACTTGGAAACAAAATATTGTCTTAGTTTAAATAACCTCACTGAATCCTCAGCAATCTGCTCAGCCACGCACTTGGACTTGATAGGAAGTTTATAGATTTAAATAAACTGTTTGATTCTCCTGTCAGTCTATCGCAGTTGCAGCACTTGAAAATAAATATTGTAAAAAAATTCTAACACTTGAAAATAAATATTGTAAAAGAATTCTAACATATTGAGAGCTCACCCTTGGTCATGGTGAAATTTAACTTCTAACTTCAACTTGGGCGCATCTCTGGAAACTTGGCTCTAAACTGTTCAAAACAGCAAATGTTGCACATTATTCCTCCTCTTAAGTCACGTATTTTCACCTCACCTTACTCTTTCCCTTCTGTCGAGTCAGATTTAATATTAATGCTAGTAGATGGCGATATTTCAAAATTCCAATATTCACTTTCTGATATACTTGGCCACCTGTCACAGCCACAACACTTGAGCATGGTAGGGTGTTTAGATTTAAATTAACTCTCTATTTTTTTTATTATCAAAATCCCAAATGTTATCCGCAAGGCTGGAGGAAATGGCTTCTCACGTTTTTGCAACCGTAACCATCTCAAACTTGGAGGAAGCTTGGTTTGTGTGTCTTCTCTGATGCCGTCATTGAGCAGATTGTTCAAGTGAAGAAATTGAGAACCAATGAGCAGATTATTTAATTCTCTTGGTCTGTGCAATGTTTCAAGCCTTTTCCAATTACCTCCGTTCAGTCAGAGCTGAGAGAAATTGATGTTATTGGATACAGTGTTTAGATGAGCTCCTTCGCATAGTATGGTAATGTAAATTTATATAATCCCCCTGATACCCTTGGCAACCTGTCACTGCTTCAGCATTTAGAGTTGAGACATTATACAAAATTAAATAATCTCCCTGAAATCCTTGGCAGCCCGTCATAGTTGCAAATTTTAGACTTACCAAGGTTGTAGAAAATTAAATAAGCTCTCTGATTTCATTTTTTAGCCTGTCTCAGCCGCGCACTTTTGAAAACATAATAGGAAGTTTTAATCTCTCTGATTCCTTTGTCAATCTATCACAGCAGATGCAATTGATTTTAAGTTGTATTTTTCACATGCTTGTGTATTTATGTAATGTTAGTTTTTAAGTCATTTACTTTGAAGGATAATTAGTTATTAAGCGAATAAATTGGTCTAAGTTGAAAGAAAAAGTTGTCTATATTTAATTATTAGATAATATTATTTTTGAGGAAAATTTACTTATCTATCATTCATTAATAAAAGGTTTTGATCTTAATAAATCAATATAAATGTGGGGCTAAAACTAGGTAATAAGGAAATAAAGTTATATGTCCTTTCAGATGTAGGAATGTGGATATAGGTAGATCAATGAGTCTCTCTCCTTTTCATTATATGAAGTTTTATCTTAGGTACGCTTATCTTTATGTTATGGTGTATTTTAGTTAGGAATGATACCTCTATTAGGATGGAATAAATGAGTTTAATTT
>VDFB02211007.1:16308-37455 GCA_007258455.2 Sequoia sempervirens
GGTATGGACATACATCTCAGTATCAAGAATGAAGATCATTTGGTGGGTTTCGCAGTTGCAGCCACGATGGAAGACATGACCCCATCCATGCCTAAATACTATTGTGCAAGCCAAGTTCAAAGATGGGATAATGATAGTCGGTGCACACAGGTAAGTTTACTGAAAAGCCTAAGAAACTTTCAAGCCCATTTGAAATTGGTAGGGATGGAAGGCAAGGTGTGAACTGGCTTAACTGAACCAAGATAAAAATGCTCTTCCTAGATGGTTATAAGGATTCAAAGAATGATACATTGGGGAAAAATATTTCACTTGCATTAATATTATAACATACTTGGTAAGAATGGTGGCGCACACAAGACCAATCTACAGTCCTAAAAGAGAACAAACCTCCGCTGAGAGTTGAGACAACTCTTACATAGACCGAAACTATTCAATACGAAGGGCAGCAAAGACACCAAAGCATAAAGAAAAATGATGATCATGGGCTTTAGGGCATAGTAGATTTAATAGGCATTAGCAATAAGAATATATTGAAATAGCAAATTATGGAAGCGTAGGCAAGGCGTGTGAAAGGAAAATATGGAAGCATAGACACAGCACATGAACTGTTAAAGGTAAAAGGACATGCCACATACGCAAATGGCCACAACTAAAAAGGAAAGTAAGAAATCATGACAATGACTTACCTCAGTATTTCACACTTACTGAATAGAGAGAGGGAAAAATAAAATCTTTTGACAGAATTCTTCCCGCAGATGTGGTCTCCTCCCGTGCCTTTTCCTCTTTCTTTCCTCTAGTCTCACCTCAAATCCCCCTTCAAAGTCCTTGGAAACTTTCTCAGAAATGAAAAAATCAAGTAGATTTGTGAAAATCAAAAGCTTTAGAAACTTTCAAGCAAATGCAATTGACAAGTTTAAAGTAATTTTTTCATGCTAGAAGACATGTGTGCAACATGTAAAAGCATAAGGAGGACAGGTGAAGCCAAGGAATTTCTTTTAACCATTATCACCTATTAAATTCTCAAATGTTTCCTTTTATTAACTATGGTATTTAATTTACTCCAATTCACTATATCCAAATCTTTTATCCCAAATTATTCTCAACCAATTATTGTTGACATTTTTTTTAAATAGCACAAATATTCACATTAATATAATCCTCATTTAATAATTATGGAGGTAAGTATTCAAATTCTCTTTTAATATAATCTATTCACTTCTAAAATCAAACAACTATATTGTTGTTATTATTTTTATTTTATTTTATTATTATTTTAATTAGAACATGTATTAGTATTGTAAGATTAAAATTCTTAGCTATAGAAATCAACTATATTATCAAGACAAATTGGAATCAATTAAAAGATAATTAATCATCTTAAAACATATTAATTCGCAATTTCTTAATACATAGAATATAAGTAAATTATTATGGATTCCAAAAATCAATATGTAATGATAGGGTAAGTATGCATTCTATGCCCAAATAAAGATCATTCAAACAAGTTTATAATCAATAACTTGACAATCCCAGACCTCGATAGGAAACTAACTATGTTCTAAATATGGTATAAATTTACACATAGTCAATCATCTTATGTGGACATGATGAGGAGTGGCCTCACACTTAGTTTATTTTCTAATGATAGCAAAATAATTCTCAAAACAATTAACTATGTTAAACAAAACTACTAAGCACACCAATAAGCAAACTTACTCGAAAACTAAAGATGGTCGAACTGGAGGGACACTACAAATACTTTCCTTCTTAAATACTCCTCCCCAAATAAACATGCTGATAATAAGATTCTCTTTAAATTTTAGAAAATATTTTCTTATAATTAAACTATTATGATTATACCTAATAATAAAAAATAAGAGAAGATAATATCAATTATATAAATTTGTGTAGTGACCTTATTGTATAAAACAATATATATATTTTCTGTGTAAAAAATAATGTGATGATTGACTTGAAATTAGCTGACTAGTAAACTAACTTTTTCTATTTAAAAGACAATCTCTTTGTTAGTCTTTGACATTACCTAGAAGAAAAGAATTTAATCTAGAAGAATACATTTAAATAAATCTTCAAATTACAATTCTCAAACCTTTGTTAACTTTAACATTACTTAAACAATGATCAATCTTAAAGAATGTGTTAGAATAAAAGTTTTAAATTATAATTCTTAAATTATGTTAGTATTTACTATTACCTAAAAATATAATAACATAATTCCCCAAAGAATGTATTAAATAAATCATAGAAACTACATTTTAAATCTTTAAGCTAGTTTTGTAATTCTATCTAGGAAAACAACTTATACAATGTAGACTCCTTTTTATTTTTATTTTAAGAATCAAAACTCAAGCATCCACCCACTATAAACAAGGAGACTATACCTCACATGACCTTTGTCCCACAATAGATTCTTTTCGCCAATCTAGCTAGGACCTTGGGTTCAAATTCATTAAAATCTAAAATTAAACAAAATTTTACAATACTTTTTTTATTAAAAATTAATCTCTATGAAAGAGAATAAATCTTTATTAATTTTAATTCTAGAAATTATAATTATTTCAAATTGAAAAATAGCAATAAATTAGATAATTCTTATTAATATTTATGTACAACATATTTAATTATCTAATGCTATTTTGAATTATACTTTATTTAGTTTAGAGTAACATCTTATACTTACTATTATTTATAATATTTAAAAATATAATTTATTTTAACACAATTTTAATTTAAAAATAAATTTTTATTAGTTTTGTCAATCTCAAAAAAGTAATCATATAATTAATTTACAAGCACTTAGTCTTATATATACAATCAAATTCATGTATGTATGTATATATATAAGGTTGAGAATTTTTTGGTATTTAATATGAAAGAGAAAACTAAATTGAGACATACTATACACATAGTAACTGCAAGTAACCCCCAAAGGACATTAACACAATAATTATAGCACAATTTTTTTTTAAATACACATAACATACATGTAATACACATCAAGTCATATCACGAATTTCAATAGATTTATTAACACATACATCCTTTGGGGTACACGAAGAGTCATTACGTGACTTAGATCCATACAACATCAATAAAGAATAAAATCCAAAGATATAATCATTAACAATAACAAATATAACACATACATGAAAAATTGATTGATAAGAAGCCATCTGCACATAAATACAACATATGCATGATTACATAACACATTGAATAACAACTACCATGGTCAATATCCACACCAAGTTTAACATTTCATTATAGTACAACGTTTAAGAAGTAAAATGATACAAGAGTGTTCCAAATATGAATGGAAACCATACACAAGATACCATGATACAAATAATTAGAGAAATACAAGTATCAAAACTGGCTCCAAGATAGATACAATTCTGGAGTCGCTGCAATAGCACCAATCCGCACCTCTCGATCCTCGACTGGGGACCCAATGGGGTGCTTAGCACATTCCACCCGACCATGTGAGTCCGAAGACCCACCCCCCGTGCTAGGAGCTAACAAGAAAGAGACCTCAACCAAGAATATCCAAACATGGAACCACAAGACTCAACAACATACCAAGGTATCATAACACTCAGGAATTAAAATGACATAATCAACCACATCCAGGAGTCATAAATCTCATCACATAAATCAAAACAATAGCCAGTAAACAAGGAACCAAAGGAAGATCATAAAACACTTTCAAATCAAGTTGAATTAAAAACCATATCATAATTCAGAAATGCAATGATACAATACAATAACATCATATCACAGTACCATAAGAGTACAAGGTCAAAACCCAAACGTCCACAAGATTTATACAAGACCAAAGAATACACCAAAGATCAAATAGGGTAAAACCATAAATCAATTCAAAACAACTATGTTCCATCAATTCAAGACAAAGACCCACTTCCAGAGGATTTCCAAAGAAACAACATAAGAAGGAGTGTTAGAGGAGAGTGTCATCGCATGGCTTAACATGGATTATCCAGGCTACCACTAACGCAAGGTGCCGCCTCCGTCTACTGATGAATTATCCAGGCAACTCGAGCGCTACGAGCCGCCTCCATCTATGGTTATCCAGGCTTCCTATCTCAAGGTACCACTCCATAGGGTTGCTCATGCGGAACCGTTAACCTTTCATGAAGACAAGGCAACGATCTTGCCAACCATGGCCTTCTCAATCCCCTTTAGTCTGTGGTAGCACTCAAAGGCGGATGAGGCATCAATTATCTTTTTAATGTGATTCTACCCACCCCCTAATTAATTATTTAAATTATCACTTTTTAATTTCACTCTAACGAGGGCTATCCTGGCGCCCCTTTGTGTGCCGACCACCCACTTAGAGCCACTCCCACTCTAGACACTCAAAACATAAAAACCAAATCCAAGGGTTGTACAACATAACAAGTACATTAGATCACAACAGAGAAGCATGCAAGGCATTACCCATCTTGCCATAAATACATAATCAAAATCTCCATGATTCCCGTACAACCCTTTCAAAAACATGAAACCAAAACACTTGCCACAACAAGGGCACATAAAAGGAGGAACATTAACCAATAGTAAAATAAACCTTTGGAAGATTCTCATAAAGTTACACTAGGGTTTCCCCATCAAAGAACTGACAGCAATAATTGCAAGACCTCAAAGAACTATTTCCAATATAAATATAATGAGAAAATACACCAAAATAAGATCAACTACTCCACTCAACAACACCAACAACTTCGATACGAACTAAATCGAGAATCCAAGGGAAACCTCTATTTTCTCCTCTCGGAATACCCATAACTCAAGAACTTTTCAATTTGACTCATTAACAACTCAAGCAGAACTGTCAATCATGACAGAGATAACCTTAACCAAATTACCACTTAGGTAGAGAGCAAAAGAAAACATATAGAAATGTAAGTTAAATGAGAGAAAGTCCCTAACTCAAAATCAGCTCACGAAAAGTCACATTGAAAGGACCTATCGAGACAATACATAAAACCACTAATTCAAATATAATATATCCATTCATTCAATAAGAAGTAACTTGAAACCATCTAAAAAGAACATTAGTTTAAAGATCAATCATTTCCAACATTTAAGAATAGCACAATATTACGAAGTGAAAATAACATCCAATGGTTTAAGCCATAAGACACTATTCACAAGTATACTCTTTCAAACACAAATATATTCCAATTTA
Source organism: Sequoia sempervirens (assembly GCA_007258455.2). Taxonomy (NCBI): domain Eukaryota; kingdom Viridiplantae; phylum Streptophyta; class Pinopsida; order Cupressales; family Cupressaceae; genus Sequoia; species Sequoia sempervirens. The sequence goes on from VDFB02211007.1 coordinate 21,539, forward strand.
CACATTATAACAACAATCTCCCTTCGAAGATCAACCCACTCAAACCCACAATTTGATCTTGATATCAATCACAAGTATTTTCTAGAAAGAATATGAGGGAAATTGACTTAGAAAAGATCATCTAATTTTATTCATTTACATAAACCCTTTGTTTAACTAAATATAATTAATCAAAACATCTATCGAATCAACAATCATTCACTAGCCTTTATCGTAATACCCAACTATTTAAAGTTTTCAAATTTATTTACTTCCATTTATCTTATAAATCAATTCTCCCACCTATACAGAAATAATCCTTATCGCCAATATTATCTACATACATCAACAACATACAAAACTCTACTTTTCATTATTTCTAAGTTAACTATCCCACTTGAAATTAATCAAATTGAGAATAAACTAATCTATCAATGTTACCCAAATTATTAACATAAGGAAACTCCCTCTCTAATCACTTTACTAACCTACTCAATAACATAATACCTAACTCAACTACCTAATAATTCTAATTTTCTAACTACTATAAATAAATCATTTTCTGAACATAAACACATTAATCACAAAGTCTTAAGGAATAATTCCATACAAGGAAACCATCAACACATCAACCTTTAAGAACACTATCTTAAAACACTTACAATGAACAGGCCATTGAGACATCTCCATAAATATCCCACAAATAACACCCATCTTAAAACAATTAAATAACACTTAACCAGTAATCACAACACTTTGTTTAAGACACATTTACTCACACATTATAACCATAAAGACCTTCCTTTAATTTAAGCATTATTTCAACGTTTTTACCACTTATTTTAATATATCCACTTAATTTAATTAAGAGAGTAATTATATTTAAAATAACTATATCATTTATAAGATAACCAACTCCATCAACTATTTAATACAAATTCTAATTATAACTTTAAAATATAATACTAAGATGACAATTCTATAATTTACAACTTTATTATAATACTAAGGTGACGACACTAATAGATTATTTCACACAGTAGTTTGATAAATAATTATCATTCACAGACTCATTAGATAACAAAAAGGTAATTAAAACCATTTAACATTTAATCACTATCATTTAAATTAATGAACCTATGAACCTGGGATTTATCCTCACTTAAAATTAACTTTATCATTTAACCTTCAAGTAAAAGAAACTATGTAAATGTAGAATCACTTATCTCCTTTAGTGAACCCTAAAACTTAATTAACCATATAAATCAATTTACTTTAACTAAATACACAGTTCATTTATCTACAACAAAATTAAATACCTAATTCAATAATGTTTATTCCGTAAAAATCTTTTGTTAAATAATATTTTACTAAACAACCTATTGAAATAACCATTTTTACTTTAATTATTTACCTAATTCATTCCTTGGCACAATAATTCACAAGTAATTGTAGCAATATTTTATTCTAGTAACCAACTACCTATTTTCCAAGAGTATCCATTAGCCAATCCTAAAAGCATGCGAGAAGTTTAGATATTAAGATAACATTTATTTCATTCTAAAAGAAATATAAAAGATATCATGAAATTAATACTATAAAATTAAATCACCAATTAAGAGAACATGTAAGAAATTCAAGATACACTTTATATTATAATTTTCCTTAATTTAAATCTCATGTTAAAAACTTTTAACCTATTTTTCCATCCTAATTTAGATACAATGATTAATAATAAGAGATCATTTATCTAGCTGGGATAAAAATCTAATTCTTCACAGCACAACCCTAACCTAAATAAAATTAATATTTTCAGTTAATCTACTCTAATTCATTCACTTCATTAACTACTAATATTATGAATATTACCTAAAAGCAATATCTTCACAGCAATAAAATAATATACCCCTTGCACAATATTTACCTTAAACCTATTAGTTACAAAAGCATAACCCTAATTCCCAATATTCTAATGTGTCACCAATTTTCAAAATATATCACTATCCTTCTATTTCCCCCATATTTACAAGAATTAATTACAAAGGAAAATTCAACATTCTAACTATCAAATATTTATAAAAGACTCCATAGCCAAAGACAAGCATATTCATTCATTGGATCAACTCTTCAATAGATTGATTAAGAAATAACAATATTTTACTTATGGTTGATTTTATATTTTATTTATTCAATTCTTTTAATATAAATAAATCATTTCCCTCCAAGTGTTACTTCCCTAATAATCAACTTATTTTAACCACTAAGTTTAATAACTAACAAAATGCAACTTATTATTATAATAAACCCTTAACATCTTTATTATTTCTCTATTTATCTCAAAACCTATCATACTAGCAGACCAAAATTTAATTTAACTTTTTATAAATTATATTTATTATCAGCAAAACGCAACCATAAGGGAGCAGCTTGACAGCAGCCTCATATTTTAAGCATAACGCCAAAACTATAATCTGGTATTTGAGATTTTTGGACAGCAAATAGAACACTGGAATTTGGAGAAACCCTTTAAATTTACCAGCAAAATAGTTTGTATAAAAAATGTTATGGATGACACAATTAGACTGTTTGAATAGAGTCACAGGAAATAGTTTACCAAGTATAACTATATATATATATATATATATATATATATATATATATATATATATATATATATATATATATATATATATATATATATATATATATATATCTTCTTCTTTTTTTCAAACAAAATATAATATGTATATATATAAACAATCGCAATAGATTTAAAATATTATAATTTAAATCAACATTTTAATGGATCTTTAATCCTAATCTCACATCTATAAATCTATAAATCTATAAAGAACCAGAGGTTCATCAATAATAAAATAAATGAATTTTCATTAATCACTTAAGAATATGAAATGTAAAATTTACCCAGAATACAAATAGATTTCAATACGTAACTAACTCTTTATAATTATTCACATAAATTATGAATATAGATTGAAACCACCGCATATGATTATAAGTTGAAAACCATATCATAAAAACTTAAATCAAAACCCTAGCACCACATGCAATTTGAATCTTCAAGATGATTTACAATTCGCACACAACATAACAAAAATATAGAGAGGGGAAAGAAAATTGTACTCTTTTCCAGAGAGCATTGACAGGAAATTTCAATTGGCGTTGTAAATCAATGTTGTCTGAAATGAAAACCCAGAGCCGAACAATCCATGACAGAAGGAGCCACCCTTCGAACCCGCCAATCCCCCTTTTATCTCCAGAATAATTCTCATTTTAATAATTTGTTTCACGGAGTCTTTTTCCACTCCCAACGAGAAACCGTTCAACTTCCAGTAGTTATGAATGAACGAAAACCCTTAATTATTATTTTATAATCTACTCTTTAATATATGAACCAAATAGGTCATCTATTAAATATTCAATAAATATTTAATAATTTAATCTTTCTTTTAGTTACAGATAAATATTTTCTCCTTAATTTATTTATCGAATTTAAACATTAAATGATAATTACCTTGCAATATTCTATTTTTATTTATTTCTATTAACAATGTAATTTTATTCTTTCATAACCTCTAATTATATCAAAACATTTAATTAATTATTTATTTCACAAAGAAATTTATCACATTGTTTAATTACTCATACTTCTTTTAGTTATTATTTTAATTTAATAATTAACCATCCAAAATAGTTATCGTATCATTTACTAATGTAGTTATAATTTCACTTCCCAATTAAATTAAGTTCCCTTTTAATCCTTTTTAATATTTTATCACTTTTAAATTTATTAATTGAATTTAATCATTAAATGATAACTATCTTTCCTCATTTAATCTGATTATTTTAAATAACTAACTCCCAACGATAATTAAATTGACGTTTATCATTGAATCTAATTCTTTATTTAATTCCAAATGAAATAGGTAACCTTATAATTAAATTAATTTTATTAATCAAATCCAAACATATTATTAGTGTTACCTCATAACCTTAAAATTAAATTAAATAATAAAATCACCACATCATCACGACATTACTAACAACTACTTAATATTTGATACATCAACGATGATCAAATGGAGGCACTACACATAGGAAATGTTAGAATTAGAAAACACAAGCCATAGGATCAAAAAATGAAAAAAGACACCTTCCACACAAAAGATCTACAAGCAATATATGAAACATTCCTAAACAAGAAAAAGCTATAGAATGAACCTAAAGAATCTTCAAGGAAACCAAAAGTCCTCAAAGGTTAAGAGTTCAAGAGTAACTCCAAAGCTAATTACAATTAGGGTTAAGTTCTATATAGTAGTGCACTATGGAAAAATGGAACCTTATCATTTTCTGCTTGTGGTCTTTTAGACCCTGCTTCATGTGTTTGGTCTATTTTGCTCTGATTTAATGATGTAACATGGTTTGAACATGCATATTTAGGTACTAAAATACAAATAATGACATCTTGTGAAGGTTTTTTGAAGTTTTGTAAAACATTTCTACACTCTTCTAGACTCTATTCATTGTAATTCACCTAAAAATCACCTTTTCATCACTAATCAAGTCCCATTTTGAAGTGTTGTAAAGTCTTGTAACAATATTTCACACTTTTCTAGGCACAAATTCACTATTTATCACTTCTTATGCTTTATTTGGTCCCTTTATGCCCTTATAAGGCCTAATCAAGTGTATTTTTGAATGTAAGCCAGAAAAACAACATTAAATGCAAGATATTTCCTTAAACCTATTTTCAGGTCCTAGGTGGGACCCATTTTCCATGAGTGGGGAATGAGTCCCCTTGTCTAAATTCAAAACATTTTAAAATTGCTTTCATAATTTTATTCAAAAATACTTGATGTCAAAATGTGATGAGGTATGAACGAAAGCCATTAAGGCACAAGGATTGGTAAAAATTTCAAGTGTTTTTATGATCTATTTTAACTCTATTCATTCCTAAGTATTCTATCTTCCAAGATCCTACATCACATCTAAGCATTCAAGCTTCTACAACATCAAATCAAGCATTTATCAAGCATTTATCAAGCATTTATCAAGCATTGTGGAGCATCCATCGACACAACTCAGATTTTGCATCATCAAGGGTTTGTAATTTGATAGCATTTGTATGTTGTTAGTTTATCATTCTCTTTCATTAGATTATTTCATTAAGGGTTTGATTACCAAAGTGGGGTTTGACCAAGGCAAACCCCTATTTGTTAACCCTCAACCATTTTCCCCCTTTGCATGTGTGTTTGCAAACATTTATGTGCGATTTACCAAGAATTTAGGTTATTGAAAAGTGGTCAAAAATTCAACTAGGTGATTCAAGTCAAATCAATCATATTTCAAGCTTGGAGAAGGTTTTTTGTCCGTTTCTTGTAGAATTGACTTTGACAACCCGACAAGCGGACATTTCTAGATCTGGTGTTGTAGAGTGGTTTCTTGATTTCTCATAATTTTGGAGTGGAATGATTCACCACCAATGGTGAATGAGTCCCACCTTAAGACTAAAAATCTTGATTTTTTAGATTTTCGATCCCTATAGCTAGAAACTGTTCCCAACAGATTTCACCAAGAGGGAATTTAATTCACCTCATCCTAGGCTTAAGAGTCCACTAAGGACTTTCAAGAATTTTAGACAAGATTCAAACAATTCCGTGATTCTAAATCTTCCTAGTGCACTCTTATTCAACCTTTCTCTATTGTTTTGCATTAATTCATCTTTAGCTCTTTATTTTGCATATTGTAATACCCCTCCGTGTTGGTCATTCTTGAAATTGGGGAAGTTGGTTGTTTGGTGACCATGTCTTTTTCACTTGTTGCTTGTGGTTGGTAATTTGCTAGGTCATGAGGACTTTTGGATTGCATCATTTAATTTGATTTTTTATATTAGACAATATCACTAATCTTATGACTAGAAGTAATTTATCAAATTAATCTAATTTTGAAGGTCACTTGATTTGGTTTGGGATCAAATAAAGAGCTAGATTTAATAACAAAGGTTGATTGTATTATCATTGAAAATTTCTTATTTAAGATGAAAGAAATTGTAAGTAGATGAATTTAATAAAAATAATTATTGTAATAAGGAATTTAAATAGATAGGAAGCTGAAGTGTTTTAATGCAAGGAAAGCAATTGAAAAATGGAAGGTGAATAGTTTATTGCTAACTAAATAAATAATAGCTTTATTCAGCTTTTGTGGGGGGAAGATAGAAGGTGAAAGGGAAGAGTATTGTCTGCAAAATTTTCTCCTCCAAAGTTGTTCAGCCCTCACACATTTTACTAGTAAGGTTTGATAGAAAGGCAAGGATATTGCTAGCGAGCCCGTGGAAGCCATAACATTGCTTTCTAAAACCACTTAGGCATGCAGCTGCTGGGTTACAAATACTTTAAGAAGGGTATCGTTTATTCCATGCCCAATGTTTTCCATGATTTTGATGGAGAGGAGTCTCTCAAACACTATGGTGCACTTCTATCCGCTGGCCGGAAGATTGGCTAATCCCTTAGAAAATGGTGATGAAGGAGACGGTTGGTGATGTTGTTGGCGAATTGTTTTGCCTCAATGGAGCTCTTGATATGGATGGTCATTCTTTTCCTCTCTTAGTCGTTCAGAAAATCTGAGCAAAAGGATGTGGACTCTCTTTGCCAGAGGACTGGAAGAAGTGGCAGATTTCATACGGTCAAGGAGACAGGTAAGCAATGAAGTCTGTTACTTGAAATGACAAGGAAAGCTACCCATTTAATCCTTCTCTTCCAGTTATTGTCTAGGCGATGGTTTCATAAGCATAGTTCGCAGGAGATATAGTTGTCTTAATTTTGTGTCATTTCTTCTTCCATCCCAGCTTATATCCTTTGCTCTGTCTCTGCAACACTTGGAAACAAAATATTGTCTTAGTTTAAATAACCTCACTGAATCCTCAGCAATCTGCTCAGCCACGCACTTGGACTTGATAGGAAGTTTATAGATTTAAATAAACTGTTTGATTCTCCTGTCAGTCTATCGCAGTTGCAGCACTTGAAAATAAATATTGTAAAAAAATTCTAACACTTGAAAATAAATATTGTAAAAGAATTCTAACATATTGAGAGCTCACCCTTGGTCATGGTGAAATTTAACTTCTAACTTCAACTTGGGCGCATCTCTGGAAACTTGGCTCTAAACTGTTCAAAACAGCAAATGTTGCACATTATTCCTCCTCTTAAGTCACGTATTTTCACCTCACCTTACTCTTTCCCTTCTGTCGAGTCAGATTTAATATTAATGCTAGTAGATGGCGATATTTCAAAATTCCAATATTCACTTTCTGATATACTTGGCCACCTGTCACAGCCACAACACTTGAGCATGGTAGGGTGTTTAGATTTAAATTAACTCTCTATTTTTTTTATTATCAAAATCCCAAATGTTATCCGCAAGGCTGGAGGAAATGGCTTCTCACGTTTTTGCAACCGTAACCATCTCAAACTTGGAGGAAGCTTGGTTTGTGTGTCTTCTCTGATGCCGTCATTGAGCAGATTGTTCAAGTGAAGAAATTGAGAACCAATGAGCAGATTATTTAATTCTCTTGGTCTGTGCAATGTTTCAAGCCTTTTCCAATTACCTCCGTTCAGTCAGAGCTGAGAGAAATTGATGTTATTGGATACAGTGTTTAGATGAGCTCCTTCGCATAGTATGGTAATGTAAATTTATATAATCCCCCTGATACCCTTGGCAACCTGTCACTGCTTCAGCATTTAGAGTTGAGACATTATACAAAATTAAATAATCTCCCTGAAATCCTTGGCAGCCCGTCATAGTTGCAAATTTTAGACTTACCAAGGTTGTAGAAAATTAAATAAGCTCTCTGATTTCATTTTTTAGCCTGTCTCAGCCGCGCACTTTTGAAAACATAATAGGAAGTTTTAATCTCTCTGATTCCTTTGTCAATCTATCACAGCAGATGCAATTGATTTTAAGTTGTATTTTTCACATGCTTGTGTATTTATGTAATGTTAGTTTTTAAGTCATTTACTTTGAAGGAGAATTAGTTATTAAGCGAATAAATTGGTCTAAGTTGAAAGAAAAAGTTGTCTATATTTAATTATTAGATAATATTATTTTTGAGGAAAATTTACTTATCTATCATTCATTAATAAAAGGTTATGATCTTAATAAATCAATATAAATGTGGGGCTAAAACTAGGTAATAGGGAAATAAAGTTATATGTCCTTTCAGATGTAGGTATGTGGATATAGGTAGATCAATGAGTCTCTCTCCTTTTCATTATATGAAGTTTGATCTTAGGTACGCTTATCTTTATGTTATGGTGTATTTTAGTTAGGAATGATACCTCTATTAGGATGGAATAAATGAGTTTAATTTAAGTGATATAAATGGGGGGGATCAGTGCTATCATCCACATCTCTTTGATCTTAGACTATAAGGTTGTGGTCGTATAAGGGTAAAAGTGTTAATTGATCTTTATGTAGATATTTGTGATAATTGTGGGGTAGGGTGAGTGTGCTAGGTAATAACGTTATAGGTGATATTTTATCAAGTTAAGTTAGTGCCATTAGTTTAAAGTATGTTCCATATAATAACATCGTCGTATTCTAATCTTGTGTCATGGAAGTTTATTTCTATTAAGTCAATATTTTGAATAATTGTGTTGTAGAGAACATGAAATGGGATCTATTTCTCTTAGTCCTTAGTAAAACATATATGGTGACTTACAATTGTTGGATTATGGAGGAAGTATGTATTGGAACTTCTTTTGTTGTATGAACTATATCTTGTTAAGCAAATGGATAAATTGTATTTGAAGTTGATGTTCTTTAGTGAATTAGCATTGAATGTATATGTATGTTTAAGGGTTAATTTGATGTTTCCAATTGGATGTGTCCTCCTTTATGTTTGCTTGGTTTTCAAAAATGATTTTTATTCCATTGGGTTTGTGTCGATTTATGAGTGATTTGATGGACCCTTTCATTGTGAATTTTCTTGAGTTTGCGTGAGTTGGGAATCCTCTTTAATTTAAATTGTATTGTTATTGGTTTAACCCTGCGTGGTGAATTCTTGGTTTGTTTGGAGTTGTGGGGGTCTTATTAATTGATTTTGTGATAGAATTGATTGGATACTTATGCGATGCTTGGTTGTGATAAGTTTATGCTTCTTATGGAATGCGGTCTTCCCACTTTTATTATTTTGGTGAAACATTAAATTATATTGTTGTCATGTTTGTTGATTTTATCAAAGGTCATTTGTTTACCAACTATATAGGTATCTTGTAAGGAGAAAATTGAGGTCTCCCGTGGAATACCTAATTGGTGGCTTGTGGTTTTATTAAGTGATTTTGTTGAATTCAAGGTTGATTTTCTTTTGCGTTTCCCTATTTGAGGTGACACCATTGTTGAGTTGTGGATGGGTCTTGATGAATCTTCTTTTTTATGGCTTTTCTGAGTTAATCTCATATTTGAGGGAAATTTTATCCTTGTGTTGGAATTATTGGAGAAATACTCATGTTGCTTCATTTTACCCTTGTTTGTGGGTTTTCATTCTTTTGGCTTCCAGAGGATTGAGATGATTGATAATTGATGTTCTCTCTCTTTATGTGCCTTGATTTGGAAAGTGTTTTGCTTTCATGATTTTAAAAAGGGTTGTATGGAACTTTGTAAGACTCTGATGTTGTACATGTTAGCGAGAGGGGTAATGCGACGCATGCTTCTATGTTGTGATTCTTTGTTCAAATTATGATGGTACAACCCTTGTTTTTTTATGTTGTTGGGTCTCTAGGGAGAGTGGCTCCTCGTGGGGGCCAGCGCCCCGCACAAGGGGAAGAGCACAGGAGAACCCACGAGTGAGTTGGTAATCAAGTGAAAACCTAATAATTAATTTAGGAGGGTTGGGTAGTAACATCATAATAAGATTTTAAAAAAAAAATGGATGCCTCGTCTTCATTAGTGCTTCCGCAGACTAATGGAAGGCTGAGAAGGCCGTGGTTGGCAAGGTCGTAACCTCGTCCTCATGAGAGGTTATCAGCTCCGCATGAGCTACCCTATGGTGCCGGCGCCTCAAGTAGGAGGAAGGGCCAGGAGATCCATAGATGGGGGCCGACGCCTCAGTTTGGAGGAAGGTCCAGGAGAACCCATGTGGGCTATGCGATGACACTCTCCCCTAGTTGCCCATGTGTTTTACTTTATTGTGTTCCTCTGGAAGTAGGTTTTGGGAGTTGATTTAGATTGTTGTTTGAATTGATTTAAATTGATTTATGATTATTGTTTTGATACATCTTTAGCATGTGTTGTATGATCTCATTTACATTTGATTTACGATCTTGTATCTTATGATACTATGATATGATGTTATTGTATTATTTGATTGAAATTTGGAATTGTATTATGTTTATTTAGTTTAATTTGGAAGTATTTCATGATCATCCTTTGATTACTTGTTTAATGGTCATTGCTTTAATTTATGTGATGGCATTTATGATTTTAAGTTATTATGTCGACTCTTGTAATCCTTGAGTTTTATGATACTTTTGTATGATGTTGAAGTCTTGTGGTTCCATGTTGTATGTTCTTGGTTGAGGTCTCTTTCTTGTTAGCTCCTAGCACGGGGGGTGGGTCTTCGGACTCACATGGTCAGGTGGAACGTGCTAAGCATCCCATTGGGTCCCCAGTTGAGGATCGAGAGGTGCGGATTGGTGCTATTGCAGCGACTCCAAAGTTGTACTTGTCTTGGAGCCAGTTATGATATTTAGTATTCTTTTGTATCATGTTATCTCGTGTATGGTTTCCATTTATGACTGGAAACACCTTTGTATCATTGTACATCTTGAACTTGGTATTGTAATGTAACATTATCCTTATGTGGCTATTTGCAGTTGTTATTCATTGTGTCAAAGTTAGTCATGCATATGTTGTATTTATGTACTCATATGGTTTCCTATCAATGATTATCATGTATGAGTTATATTTGTTAATGTGTTACTTTGCTATGAACTGTATCTTTGGCTTTTATTCTTTATTGTCGTTGTGTGGATCTTTAGTCACGTAATGACTCCTCGTGTACCTCAAGGGATGTAAGTGCTAATGAATCTACTTAAATGAAATTCATGTTATGATTTAATGTGTATTACATGTATGTTATGTTTACCTTTTAAAAAAAAAATGTGCCATAATTATTATGTAATTGTCCTTTGGGGTTCGCATGGCGGGGTGTTACAAGCAACAAGGAAACAAGGCATAAAGGTGTCTAGTGGAGAGTGTCATCACATAGCTTTCATGGGTTATCCTGGCCCTTCCTCCAACTTGAGGCGTCGACCCCCATCTATGGATATCTTGTCCCTTCCTCCTACTTGAGGTGCCAGCACCATAGGGTAGCTCATGCAGAGCCGTCAACCTCTCATAAGGACAAGGTTACGAATTTTCCGACCACGACCTTCTTAGTCTATCATTAGTCTATGATAGCCCTAATGCATAGACGAGGTATCCAATATTTATTATCTTGTGTGTTTTACTACCCATCCCCCTAAGTTCTATTATTAGGTTTTCACTTGTTATACTACTCCTACGTGGGTTATCCTGAGCTCTTCCTCCTTTCAAGGCGCCAACCCCCACGAAGAGCCACTCTCCAAAAATATTTCAAAATATAAACCAAACAAGGCAAGGGTTGTACCATAATGCATAAAGCATATAACTCAAAAAAAAGAACATGCGAGGCATTACCCATCTTGCAATAACATATAACCAAAATCTCAGCAATCTTGTACAACCCTTCCAAAAATAATACTAATAAACTTCAACTCCAAGAGCACATCAAAACGAAGATAACATTCAAAGATTAGATCACACCTCTAGAACTAAGGTTCACAACAACCATGATTAGTTTCATAAAAACAAGGTTCCCACATCTATATAAAAGCCAAAATGATAACGGAATGTAAATTAAACAAAATCATAATCCCATGACTCAAGACATCGTTTCAATTTTCATACGATCCTATCACAATCCCAAATAAACGTCTAGTATAATTGTATTTACATTCTCCATTTTTTAATAATATAACTTCATACAAAGTTCCATAAAGATTTAACATGAATGATAAATAGCTTTCTTTTAATTAATACAGGAAACTGAATTTCATAATTTAAACAACATACGAAGCACATCATATATACACAATATATATAATAATACAATAAAATTCTAAAAATAATAATAATATATTGATTTATATTAATAAATATATATATATATAAATATATATATATTTAAAATTTTCCATACCCAAAACAAAAATAGATAAAACAAGTGGCAAGTCCGTATGGGGACTACACAGTAGACCCCAAGGCTTGTTGTACGCAACAATCCATACGGACTGCTGCGCATAGCAGTCCGTAAGGACTGCTATGAGTATAGTCCGTGTGATCACTGGGGAAGGGTGGGTATGGCCCAACCGTCCCCCACCCGACCCCTAATAAATAAATATTATTATTATTATTATTATTTATTTGTTTTATTTTTATTATATTTTTTCAAAAAAAAAACCAATAACCTATCACATAAAATAAAATGCCAACCAAGTACAAGTTCGGCCCAAAATCTGAGACCTCGAATTTTGTTTTAAAATTTATTATTTTTTTTATAAAACAAAGCTTTACCAAAATATATATGCCGACCATGATTTCGTTTCGGCATAGCAAACAAAAAGGACCATGAACCAAAACTTTAGGATTTACAAAAGAAAGTATAAATATATATAAATATGTATATATATTTATATGTATATTAAACAATACACATCCATTTTAACAACATTCACATAGTGCAAAATATACAGTTTATAAATATGTATATATATATTTACTCAAATTTATTCTATAAGAGGAAATTAGTTGAATATAAATAAATGTATATAAATGTATATATATATATATATATATATATAAATATATATATACACACATATCCAAAGTTGTACATATATATATATATATATATATAAATATATTTGAATATATAAAAAATAAGAGGGTATAATTTCAAAGCACATTTAATTTCAAAAGGGAAAACAATTTTCTTTTCATATCGAACATAGATAAATTGGACATCCCCAGAGGATGTTTCTTTTTTTTGACAAATTGAAAACAATAGTAAACTTCAAAAACCTAGTTTAATCTCTTCCATTAATTTTATATTCAATACTCATAAATCTCAAAAGTTTTATTTTCTCATAGAAATCATATTTAACTATTTTTTTTATTTTTCACTGACACAAAAAAATTAAGAACAAGAAATTGGAACCTGGAGTCCTACGCTGTTGAAATTTTTTTGATGGAGCTTCACTTGATTCCGATAGCCTCTTCGAAGCGCTCTCGTTCCTTCTTCAGAATTTCCTCTCCAGAATACTATACCAAAAATTCAAATCATTATTCAATTAAATAAAAGATACCTCTTTTCTTTTTCAGAAACTCTAAAAATAAAAAATAAAAGAAATTATCTAATTAATTCCAACTTTTCCTTCAACACTTAATTCTCATTCATCTTTTTATCTTTTCTATTCTTTTATTTATTTATTTTTCCTTTTATCAATACTCTTTTCTTTTAAATCTGCTTTTGCAAGCTTTACTTGCTATGCACATAATTTAATTTATTTATCTTACAATTATCTTCAACAAGATAATTTAATTAAATTAACAAAACACAACTTAATATTTAATTACCATTTAACTAAAACACATGACTTTTAAACTAAATTTTTTAAATATTTAATTACAAATTAACCTAACATTATAATAAACAATTATTACCACTATTTAATTAAATAAAACACAACTTAAATAAAATACCAATGTAAAATACATACGAACAAGACACTACACAAAACACAGTAATAAATTATTGAAATGACAACCACAAAATGCAAAATACCATTCAATCAGGATGGTTGACAACATGGGATGGGGTGACTTCCTAGTCATCACTGTTTCAAAATTATGCCGTTGGGTTATTGGTGCTTGTCCTGTCCTACCAAAGTAGGTGAAATTGAGACTCTATACATGCAATCCCTGCATCCAAACAAAGTCGTATACATGTACATATATAAAATAAAATCATTACATTATGAGAAGGAATTGCAATGCAGCAGGGCACTCAAGAACGAGTGATGCTACACTATCCTTTCATCACATCTATTCTAATAGTTATAATATTAATGATGAAATAGCATTTCTAAACTAAAAAATGATATCATAACATAATTTACTTAAATCACTGCATCATAATATATTTCTGAAATCAAATTAAACATCATAGAATTAATGTAATCATAATGTCATCAACTGAAGTAACATAATCCTCAATCAATCTAAACTAACCAATCCATCAAACCAAACCATAAGGAGTACAATCATAGTCACGAAGTATCAAACCAATGCAAAGAAATAAAACAAGTCTAAACAGTAACAGGAGGGGTATTGCATCCTCCCCCCCATAAACTCAGCTTACTCCTGGAAGCCGGTAAACAAAAGAAAATAAGATACCCTAATACGGGAGGCATCCTCACACACCAAGTCGGTGAATTAATCACCATCACAAACCAATATCACACTAACACATAAGAGTAACAAATAGTAGCAAAGAATATCAATAACATGGGGGTATTACATCCTCCCCCCTAGGACATGGCTTACTCCTGGAAGCCATTAAATAAAGTAAAGTAAGCACACACAAAATAAAGGTACAAGTGAGCAAAAGAGTCAAACGCAAGGTTGCCTAATGGAATCAACTACCTAGAGACCCCAGCGTTTCCAAACCTTGGCTCTGATACCAAGTTGTAATGCCCGTCGTGCAAACCCCAGAGAATAAACATTGCAACCAGTTTTTTTTTTTTAATAACATAAAGTAAACATGCAACTAAACATTAAATATATTTACATTGCACATTAGCATCTTAACGTTACATTCTCTGGGGCACATGAGGTCACATCACAACACAACTAATAACAAAAGTAGAAGATAATATTTAAACAACTTATCCAATAACATTACAAAACCATTAATAAAAGTACATCCATGAACCAAGAGTGAGATTATCAATACATCACATATTAAAATCATAAAGAATCTCTTACAATAATGTTACAAAGGACCCTACATATTACATCATCATTTAAACATTAGATTACAAGTTCTCAATAATGAGTTACAATAAATTTGCCATAAATGTGGGATGATACAAAGTACATCTGAATTAAAAAGTGAACCACTATATCAAACTCCAACTGAAGATATGCGGTGAAGATAGAATGTAGATGGGGAACCCAACAGGTGTAAAGCACGTTCCACCCAACCATGTGAGTTATAAATAACTCACCCCCCATGCTCAGAGATGACAAGGAAGAGATCATGACCATTAATGCCAAATGATTCCAATAGAATGTATATAGTGTAAAAATCAAGTACAACATCAAGGAATACAATGACATAATCAACAACATTCACAAGTCAACATAACAACTTAAAGTCATAAATTTCATCACATCAAAACAAGGCAATAGCCATTAACCAAGTAACGAAAGAACATTCATAACACATTTACAAATGAAACTGAAACAATGAACAAAATACAATTCTAGAAGAACTGGTACAACATCCAAAATACATTTCCAAATAAATCTGAAACAATAAATAGAACACATTTCCAAATAAATCAGAAGTAATAAATAGAACATGATTCTAGAGGCAACAAGGAAACAAGGCATATGGGTTTCTAGTGGAGAGTGTCATCGCATAGCTCTCATTGGTTATCCTGGCCCTTCCTCCAACTTGAGGCACCGACCCCCATCTATGGATATCCTAGCCCTTCCTCCTACTTGAGGCATCGACACCATAGGGTAGCTCATGCAGAGCCATCAACCTCTCATAAGGA
>VDFB02211008.1:0-17423 GCA_007258455.2 Sequoia sempervirens
GGGAGATGGTGGAAGGGAGTGGGAGAGTGTGGGAGAGGGTGGGAAAGGGTGCGATAGAGTGGGAGAGAGTGGAAGAGGGTGGGAGAGAGTTGGAGAGGGTGCGAGAGAGTGGGAGAGGGCAGTAGAGAGTGGGAGAGAGTGGAAGAGGGTGGAAGAGAGTGGGAGAGGGTGTGAGAGGGTGGGAGAGGGTGGAAGAGTGTGGGAGAGAGTGGGAGAACATTGGAGAGGGTGAGAGAAGGTGGGAGAGAGTGGGAGATGGTAGGAGAATGTGGGAGAGAGGGTGGGAGTGTTGGAACTATAAAATTATAAGAATTTTATAAGTTGTTCATACCCATGAGTTTCTGAATGAGTCCTTACCATAGACACAAAAATCCTCTCTTCATAACATTTTTCCCATATTTTTCTATGTGGTCCTGTAGAATCCATCGAGTCATGAATATTTCACTATGTAATCCATATCGGCAAGAGATGGTGAGGGTCTCCCCGATCCATAATGGTTTTTTTTGCTAATATACATATGTTGTAGGTCTATCAGCAAGACTTCAGAGATGGCACACCAATTAGAATTCATATGCAAACACTCACTAGCAGGACGTAGTTCATTGTTTTGGCGACATAATGACATATCAGTGAGAAATATTTCTACAAGATGAGTCATAACGAAATCATATTGTCTTACTGATCGGTGCCCGAGCAAATGTTTCAGCCAAACCAAAAGTCTTTTGAGTGAGGTCTTTCTAAATGTATTATGTCTCATCGACTAGCTCATAGAACGACGTATTGGCCAAGCTAAATGTTATTGGAATAAAGTCTAAGTGAATGCACCTAGTCTCTCTAACAAAGCACAAAGGGATTATATCAAATGACTCTTAGGATGAGGTTATGTAGTCTTGTCGACTCATATGTCTGACCAAAGTGTTTCATTGACTGGAAAACATACCACAAGGTGTATCTCGGTAAGACACAAAGTATTCTATGAAACCTCTCCCTAACTCCAAAAGTCATAGTGAAACATAAGATAAAGGGATATCTATTGGCAAGACAATGGTTGTCGCTATATGTCATAGCAATTCATTGTAGGTCAGACCGATCGGAAAGAAAAGTGAACTTATCACCAAGACAATAACTATGGAGGAGAGTCATATCGAACACAAAAGAGTCTTATTGATCGGGATACAAAGGGTTACATCAGCCAGAATTAAGCCATCGGTGAAATGTCATGTAGCATCTGTTTGGTGTCAGTAATACTAATGAAGGTGGCTCTCATCATTGCCATCAGAATGAAGTCATGAAGTCTTACCGACTTCTATGTCACAATGACAAGATTCAAACTTGGAGATACATTCGGTGAGATTGGCTGCTTTGGCGAGATCTATGTGAATCATACCGAATGAAGGTTCATTAGGAGAAAAATTGTTGTCTTGGCGATTAGAAAATGAACTTAAGGAGATGTTTCGGTAAGACATGAAGTGAGTTGTGGGACATCCTGCCAACTCCATAAGTCATAGTAATAGTTTTCATCGATGAAATTTTCAGCGATATACTTGCGATTGAAGGAATAATCATTGGTGAGACATTGAGCATCGGTAAGACTATGTAATGTCTTTGTGGGAGTCCGATGAACAATTGTAAAGGCTCAAATGAAATAACTGCCCAGATGTGAATGGAAATTGATGCGACTTTTCATGTGGCTAATATATAAAACCCATTTTTGACAGCAGTGAAGAGGAGAGATAGAGTAAAAAAAATATAGTAGGATACATAATATTTTGAGACTATGATGCATGATTGAAAAATAATGGAGATTTCAATTGAATTTCTAATGTGATGACATTTTTCTGGTGTCAATTGTCTATTGTGCTCATTGAAAGTATTACTAAAGTTGTCTCCCATCTGCCATTGTTGGAAAAAAATTTCAAGAGAGATAAGCACAAGTCAAGTCTACCTCACTCATATAAGTACACCAACCTAGGTCTGGCAGCACCTGAAGAGTAGAAGGTTCAATTCATTTGGCCTTGTCTATTACCCTAAAATGTTGTGAAAGCTTGGCAACCTTTCATGGTTCGAACTTGTGTTTTTGAGAGATAACAGGGAGAAGGTGGGAGAGGGTTGGAGAAGGTGGGAGAGGGTTGGAGAGGGTGGGAGAAGGTTGGAGAGGGTGTGAAAGGGTGAGAGAGGGTGGAAAAGGGTTGTAGAGGGTGGGAGATAGAGGGAGAGGGTGGGAGAGAGTGGGAGAGAGTTGGTCAACCCTCTCCCTCCTGCTCCCTCCTTTGTTGACTCTCTCTCTCTCTCTCTAGCCCTCTCTCCCTCCCCTCTCACTGGTACTCATATCTCTCTCTCAAACCTCTCCCTCATACCCCCTCTCCCTCTCTTAGGTCTCTCTCTCTAAAGCCTCTCCATCCTACACCCTCTCCTTCTATTAGGTCTCTCTCTCTCTCAACCCTCTCCCTCCTACCTTCTCTCCCTCTCTTAGGTCTCTCTCTCTCAACCCTCTCCCTCATACTTTCTCTCCCTCTCTTAGGTCTCTCTCTCTCTCTCAACCCTTTCCCTCCTACCCCCTCTCCCTCCTACCCGCTCTACCTCTGTTAGGTCTCTCTCTCTCTCAACCCTCTCCCTCTAGTAGGTCTCTCTCTCTCCCTCTTTGAGAGAGGGTGGGAGAGTTGAAGAGAGTTAGAGAGAATAGGAGAGGGTGGGAGAGAGTGGGAGAGTGGGAGAGAGGGTGGGAGAGAGTTGGAGAGTGGGAGAGAGGGTGGGAGATGGTGGGAGACAATCAGAGAGTGTTGGAGAGGGTCATAAAGTGTTGTAGTGTAGAAGAGGGTTAGAGTGAGTTGGAGAGAGTGGGAGAGAGTGTGGGAGAGTGGGTGAGTGGGAGATAGGGTAGTGGAGGGTGCAAGAGGGTGGGAGAGAGTGGGAGAGTGGGAGAGAGGGTGGGAGAGGATGTGAGAGAGGTGGGAGAGGGTGAGATAGTGGGAGTGGGTGGAAAAGGGTGAGAGAGATTTGGAGAGGGTGGGAGAGAGGGTGGGAGAGGGTGGGAGTGGGTTGGAGTGGATGTACACTATAAATATTTGAGAAAAACTAACTTTACTATAACGTGAGTGTGTTATGAATAAAATAGAGAGATGGCCATGGAAGAGAGGTTGAGAGAGTCATAGAGCTCAGGAGAGGGTGAGAGAGGGTGGGAGTGGGTGGGAGAGGGTGGGAGAGAGTGGGAGAGGGCGGTAGAGAGGGTGGGAGAATTGGAGAGAGTCAGAGAGCATGGGAGAGGGTGGTAGAGACAGGGAGAGAGGGTGGGAGAGGGTGGGATAAGGTGGGAGAAGTTGTGAGAAGGTGGGAGAGGGTGGGAGAGGGTGAGAGAGGGTAGGAGAGTGTGGGAGGGTGGGAGAAGAGTGCAGAGAGTGGGAGGGAGTGGGAGAAGGTGCAGAGAGAGTGGGAGAGAGTGGGAGAACATGGGAGATAAGGTGGGAGATGGTGGGAGAGGGTGGGAGAGGGTTCAAGAAGGTGACAGAGGGCGGGAGAGGGTGAGAGAGGGTGGGAAAGGGTACGAGAGGGTACGAGAGAGGGTGGGAGAGGCTATGAGAAAGGGTGGGAGATGGTGGGAGAGGGTGGGAGAGAGTGGGAGAAGGTTTGAGAGAGGGTGGGGGACGGTGGGAGAGAGTGATAGAGGGTGGGAGATGGTGAGAGAAGTTGGGAGAGAGGTGGGATAGAGTTTGGGAGGGAGAGGGAGAGAGTGGGAGAAGATGAGAGAGGGTGGGAGAACGTGGGAGAAGGTGGGAGACAGTGGGAGAAAGCGGGAGAAAGTGGGAGAGTTTGGAATAAATTGGGAGAAGGTGGGAGAGGGTGGGAGAGAGTGGGAGAAGGTGGGATAGAGTGGGAGAAGGTGGCTGAGAGGGTGGGAGATGGTGGGAGATAGTGGGAGGGTGGAGATGGAAGTGGGGCCGGAGAGGGAGGAGGTAGGGAAGAGGTGGGAGGGAGTGGGAGGGGTGGGAGAGAGAGGGTGGAAAAAGAGTGGCGGAGGTGGGAGAGGGAGGAAGGCGGAGGAAGGGAGAGAGTGAGGGTGGCGGAGGGGTGGGAGGTGGGAGAGTTGGGAGAGGGAGGAGAGAGTAAGAGGGTGGGAGAGGTGTGAGGAGGGTTGGAAGGGGTAGGAGGTGGGAGAGAGAGGGAGGGAGGAGAGTGGGAGATAATGGGAGAGGTGGAGGAGGTAGGAAGAAGGTGGGAGAGAGTGGGAGGGTGTGAGAGAATGGGAGGTGGGAGGTGGGAGATAGGAAGAGAGTAGGAGAGGGGTGGGAGGGTGTGAGGTGGGAGAGGTGGGAGGTGGTGGGAGGTGGGAGAGAGTGGGAGGCTAGGAGAGGAGGGGTGGAGAGGTGGGATGGTGGGAGGTGGGAGAATGGGAGAAATTGTGGGAGAGGTGGGAGAGGTTGGAGGGTGGGAGGTGGGAGAGGGTGGGAGAGATGCTGAGGCATGGGAGAGGTAAAGAGTGGGAGAGGGTTAGAGAGGGTGGTAAAATTCGAAAAGAGTGGGAAAGTGGGAGGTGTATAGACAAGAGATAATAAGTCTGTAAAAAAAACGCTTTTTCATAATGCGAGCATGTTTTTGAGATGTATGAACACATGATGTTTTAAAAATGAATAAGTTTCACTTTTTTTCTTTTAATATGTAATAATTCGAGCGCACTCGCGCTATTGGCTCATTATGGCTGAGCCTCAAGCTCAGCACACAAAGACATAACGCGAGTGCATTATAACACGCTCACGTTATAGCACGTTCGCATTATGTGTTTTCAAAAAAAAATTGAAAGTGGCCACAAATTTGCTACCCATCTCCATGCACCCACCCTTTTATCACTATCCAATAAGGTTTACCAGAGTTGGCAAGGTCTTGATCCTATATTTGTGAGATACTTGGGTTAGGAACAAATAGGGTTAGGGTTGGGGTTCAATTAGGGCTAGAGTTTAATTAGGGTTAGATTTTAATCAGGGCTAGAGTTTAATTAGGGTTAGGGTTCAATTAGGGTTAGGGTTAAGGTTAGGTTTTGGGCTGGATGATCCCTGGGGTTAAGGTTCAGTGGGATAGAGTAATTTCACTTAGAGGGTTGTGTTGAAGCAAGATTGGGCAAGATTTATATATAGTATTTTGGATAATAGAAACAATTTTGATTGATTTGATATTTTCACAAAATTCATTATTGAATTTAAATCTTATAATTTATCCTCTAAATTCATTATAGAAACAATGTATGAAATTTATTCTCTTTATTTGAGAATTGAAAGTGTGGCTACATAGGGTTTTCTATACATAGTATTTAGGTTGTTTTGCAGGCTGACATGGTTTTGGAGTTGGAACGTTTCATACTTTATAATTAATAGTTTATATATTGTACTCTCTCTATACATATGATTTTAGAAAGATTAGGGGACACTAATAGAACCTTCATTTTTTTAAAAAAAAGAATAAGAAATGTATGAAAATTTGACAACATGAAAACCATGAAAGTAAAACTGAAAATAAAAATTTAACATAGTAAAAATGGCCAATCATGTGCCAAAAATGAAAAGAACCATTTGTTGTTACTCTAATATTTCAAACACATACTAAATTACTAAGTGCATTTTATAAATGTATCATGCAAGGAGCACAATATTGGGAATCAATGTGAATGATTCTCATCAAGAAATTAGACAAGCTTGGAGATTGAAGGATCCAAGCTCTTTTTAGGTTTTCAATGAAGATTTACTTAGCCACTAATAGGAACAATAAGAAAATGATAAATGTGAAAATAAATCCTAATCTCTAAGAGTGTTGTGCTAAGAATTACATACAAATCTCATAAATTTCAATAGAGACATGAGACACATTTATAGAAATAAAGGAAATAAATAGCTATTTAGATAGTTATTAATCTACAAAATATTAGGATCTACGTACTTCAAGAGATTAATAAAAATATGTTTTTATTTATAATTTTTAAATTTGATAATTTTTACATTATCATAGATGTAAAGTAAAGATAAAATATTTTTTAACAAAACAAATAAAAATGACAAACAAATAATGCGATTAATCAAGAATAACATGATATTGTAAAAAATATAATAAATAAAAGAATATGCATAATTGTACATATGCCATCAAA
Organism: Sequoia sempervirens; assembly: GCA_007258455.2. Taxonomy (NCBI): domain Eukaryota; kingdom Viridiplantae; phylum Streptophyta; class Pinopsida; order Cupressales; family Cupressaceae; genus Sequoia; species Sequoia sempervirens. Next base: position 6,131 of record VDFB02211008.1, read on the forward strand.
AGTCTATTTATACCTATCTTTACTAAAAAATAAAAATCTTTAATATGACTAAAAATTATTAAAACTTATTAAGCTCCATGAAAAAACACTACCTTCCATATAAAGAGTATACAACATGATACTTATAGAAAACAAATTATGTAGGATACCAAAAAATTGTTTAAAATATAAGATAAGATAAAATTATAAATGAAATTAATCATATTAATTTCATAGTTAAAAAGATAATTCTATGGATCTTTAAATCTTTATTTTAAAAAATATATTTTATATTTTATAAACTTATATAGTAATTTTTTTAATATTTAAGTTATACTAAAATCTAAGATGTTCAATATTCATTATTATTTTAAAATTATAATATTGATTAAAAATATATAATTGTATTTATAAGATTTAAATTCAATAATGAACTTAGAAAATATTAAATCAATCAAAAAATTTTCTATTATCCAAAATAATATATAAGTAAATTATAAACTATTATAATATAATATTTAAATTTTGTATTTCAAATGTTAAATAATTCTAATGTTAAATTTTTATAATTATAAAATTTAGTAATTTTTTGAATTAAAATTAGTTTTTGAAGCATATATTAACATACCGAGATATATTCACCAAAATATATTATCTATTATTGATTATGTAATTTTGTATGTATAATATATTTAAAAATAAATAAAAATATATTTTTGAAAAAAAAATATTTATTAAAGAATTAAACAATATATTTTTAAATTTAAAATATATTTGAAATATTTTGAATGTATTCAACTATCAAAATACGATTTTTTTTTAATATACCACTAAAATCACTAGTTGCCCTAATTTATCCGCTTTTGCTCATTTTTAATGAATTTCCCCTCGGCCTTCTCAAATATTTCATTTTAAATGTTTTTCTTTTGAAGCAATGAAACATTTAAAATATATCGCACAAAAATTTCCTCAGGCCCCACCTTATACAGTCCATGTGGCAGCCACCCGTGATTTTGCAATCAACCAAAGCACCATCGTGGGATGGCGGGGAACGACTCGGATCAAAGGACAGTTGATGAATAGTCGCACAAATTTATCCCAAGATGGGACACGTGTATCCCACCCATGATATCACCATCCTACAATTCTTGATCATGGGATGGTGGGTAACCGTTGATATTGAAGGCATTTCGATCGATGACAGTGCAAATTTTATCCTTCTAAAAAAGAAAGCATTCATTAAAGGGCAAGCGGACATTACTAGGTAGATGGAAAATGACAAGTTTTTTTAAAACCATTGAACACAAGGAAAACCATGACTTAGGAAAATAAAACCCACAGAGGAAATAAAATATTAAAACCAAAGGGACTAGGCCTAGATGGAATGATGAGGCATAAGATGTTTTTAAAACCCTTCAAAAAAAATAATAGTGAAATAGATCCCGACCAAGGAATTAGGTAAACACAAGGGTTTAAGATGAAGAAAAAGATAAAACCCTAGCCCTAAGAAATTTTCTAACACCATGAAAGACCAGTGGCATAAGGCAGGGCATGAGTGAAACATTAGGATTTTTTTTTAAGTTCCATCAGTACAAGCATTGGATAATTTTATATTAATAGTTTGTCCTATCACAAATATTAAAGGTGAGCATAATAAATAACATGTATTTTCTCATTAAATGTGAAGGATTTTCAAAAAAAATTAGTGTTCAACTATTGGTCCATTTTTGTTCTATATAAGTTCTATTTTAAATCATTGTGTTTTTTTTATAACAAAAAATAGATTTTTTGTGCTCAACTATTAGTCCATATGTGTTGTTTTTATAAAATAGAACATAGAGAACAAAACTTTGAAGTTCCATCACTACCCATAACCCTAAACCCTAAACCATTAACCCTTAACCATTAAACCACAAACCGTTAAACCCTCTACCATCTCTCTCTCTCAAGTCTCTCCCTCCTACCCCCTCTCCCTCTCATTACATTCTCCTCTCCACCCTCTTGGCCCTTTCTCCTTCCTATCTCTATCCCCTCCACCCTTCTTTAACCCTTCCATCTACCTACCTCCCTCTATCTCTCTCCCACTCCCTCCCTCTCTCTATCTCAATTATCTTCAATATCCTATCCCCTCTCCCTCTCTTAGGTCTCTCTCTCACTAACTCACTCCCTCTATCTCTCTCCCCTTAACCAAAAACCCTAAACCCTAAACCATTAACCTTAAACCCTTAAACCCTCTACCCTCTACCCTTAACCTTCCCTTCCTTTATCTCTCTCTCTCAAGTCTCTCCCTCCTAGGACCACTCCCTCTCTGAGGTCTCTCTCTCACTCATTCACTCTATCTCAAGTCTTTCCCTCCTACCCCTTCTCCCTCTCTTAGGTCTTTCTCTCACTCACTCACTCCCTCTATCTCTCTCCACCATAAACTCATTCCCTTCCATTTCAATACCACCATGCTCTTCCTTTATCTCTCCACTCCCCTCTATCCGTCTCCCTCCACTCCTCCTTCCTTCCATCCACTGTTTCCTTCCACCTCTTCCCCTCCCCCTTCCCCCCTATTTCCTCTCTCTACCTCTCCTTCTTCCTCCTTCCTTCCCCCTTCTTTCTCTATATATATCTCTCCCTTTCCCTCTCTCCACCTGGGTCTTTCTCTCACTCATTTCCTATCTCTCTCCCTCTGACCCTTAACCCCTTCAAACCATCCTGTGCCCATAGCCCTCCCCTCCTCTGTCACATGCTCCACCCCCCCTCCATCTCTCCCTTCCACTCCCTCTCTCTCTCATCCTCCCTCCTTCCTTCTGTCCCTCTTTTCTTCCCTCCCCTCCTAATTCTCTCTCTCATTTCTTCCCTCCCTCCTTCCCCTCCTAAATCTTTCTCTATATATATCTCTCTCTCCTTTCCCTCTCTCTCTCCTCTCTCTCTCTTTCCTCTCTCTCCTCTTCCCCGCCTGCTCTGATTGTATGGGATAAAGAGGGAGATAAAAAGAGAAATAGAGATAGAGATATATAGTAGGAGATATGGAGGGAGAGATGGAGTGAATGAGAGAGAAAGGGGGGAGAGGGAGAGATAGCTCAATAGATAGAGGGGGGAAGAGGCGGGAGTGACATAGATAGTGGGAGATATAGAGAGTAACAGGGAGAGATATATCAGTCAACTCCCTATATCTCTTTATCTCTCTACCCCTCTCTATTTCTTTGTCTCCCTTTCTATTTGTATGTTTGTCATTATCTCCCTCTCTCTCTATATTTTATTCCCTATATTTATCTTTGTCTCCTTAAGTGTGCAATGGGTAAATTGAAGAGGTCTTAAAGGAGAACTATCATATCTTTAATCAAATGGCATGCTACCTTGAGCATAAATCCCCAAGGAAACATGCCATCCTTGGATTGTTGACATGAAACAAGCAATCAAAATTTAGTTTCTCTCTCTCATATTAATATATATTATAGAAAAATATACTTATTATTAATTATTAATTATAATAATTTTATACTTATTTAATAATTTTGTTAAAGAATATAATATCTAATTATAATAATTTGAATAATTATATTATTTATTATGTAAAATATAGCTAATATATACTTAACTATATTGCAGAATATTAAATTCTAGCTAAATGGCACCACAATATTGAACTTAATTAACATATTGTAAAATCTAATGAAATTAGGTTGTAGCTCATCAAATTGGAGAAGTGAAAGTCAATTCCAGTGTCGAGGACAAGTTTGGAGTAGTGAAAACAAGGTCAATGCCAGCACCAAGGAAGAGTTTGGAGGAGTGAAAACAAGGTCAATTCCAGCACCGAGGAAGAGTTTGGAGGAGTGAAAACAAGGTGAATACTAGTGCTGAGGAAGAGTTTGGAGTTGAAACAAGGTCAATACCAACACCAACGAAGAGTTTGGAGGAGTGAAAACAAGGTCAATATCAACGCCAAGGAAGAGTTTGGAGGAGTGAAAACAAGGTCAATACCAGCGTCGAGGACGAGGTTGGGGGCACTCACAGAAAATCGACGACCTAGGGGCAATGAGTACTCTAAGTTTGGCACCCACATTCTCTTTAACCTTCAATTTTCATGCATAGTTTCCAAAGATATTCTCATACATTGGCACCCCCATTCTCACAAAATGGTATAAGATAAGACAAAAAAAAAAAAAAAGGTTATGCAGAACATATCCACCTACAATCTCGTTCAAGCATTTTAATTAATTCCTTCAATTAAACCTAAAACAGATCACTTCTAAAACACAATGGTGAGATAGGCAAACAACTCTTGATCATTTTATTCAAAATTCAGATATGCTTGTACAATGGAGAGACATGAGTTTAAATTAATCATATCAATTCAAATTCCAGTACTGTCATAAAACATCAAATCCCCATGAATTCAAAACCTACTACAGAATGACTCAAAACCTAAATTGCATTTTCCCTAAAACCATCATAATTTACAATTTTCTTCACAACTTCATCTCAACTCCACCAAAAATGTCTAACTTGCTAACCTGTACTTTTGGTCTTGAAATCCTTCTTATATAAAAAGGAGGAGCAAACAAGCATCGGGCCAGAAAGTACACATGTCACTAGCCAATTGGACTACCTTGTACTCTTCATCAGTTGTCCAATCAAAATTAATCACCTCATTCACCTTGAAACTATAAGGTTTGTACTTAACTACTACCTAATTCACTTCTCTTTCAAAAGACTCCAAGAATGAGCTGGTGCTAATGATTTTGTCCATATAGCTCACCAACAAATCATAATCTGAGTTAACCTATTTTTCAGGGTTTTGTAGTCCAAACATGATATAAAGTGGCTCTTACACTTTTTGTGATTATTGTAGCTTGTGTAAGAGGCCCCATGGATACTATTGTAATTGTAGGATGCATGAATAGGGCATAGATGAGAAATAAAGAAGGTATAGCTATCGTCCTCAATAGTTTTGTGAAGAAATGCATGTGAAATGAGAGGTTCAAGCCTAGGTTTCAACAAAACATGTATGGGAGATCTAATTTTATGAATTTTTATCCATGTGTAGACCTAATGGGTTGTTTCTAAACACTGAATATAAATGATATACATACACACACACACACATATATATATGTATGTATGTATATGTATTTTTAAATGTAAATGTAAATGCAATTACTAGATGCTCTCCTAGAACAATAAATGAAAGATATCATTAAAGAAATCTATATCTATATATATAAATGTGTATTTCTAAATGCAAGTGTAAATGCAAAGAGCATATGGTTTTGTAGTGTTATGGCTACAACATATCTATCAATTAATATAATTGAAATTCTAAAGTCTTCAACACATATAATATGAAATCGATCAAACTATTAAACTACATGAGAAATAAATCAAAACAGTAAATGCATATGTATGTGTATTTGTAAATGTAGGTGTAAAATAAACAAGAATAATGAAAATTATAAATGAATACAAGGAAATATCTCCTCTCTTCTTGGTAGTGATAACCTCCTCCACACACAGCCCTTAAAAATCATGAATAAAGGAATATAATCTTTGAAGAACTCAAAGTTGATTCTCTCCTACCTAATACAATTAGTTATTTTATCCTTAAAAACATTTATAGTGATTACTAGAGGAACATAGACCAATTCTTCATAATAGAAGAATTTGATGATACTTTTCCAATGATGGCATTATGAGAAAACCTTAGGTTAAATGAATAATTCCTAGCTAAGTTCTTTAAATCTTGTCCAACTGTATAAGAGAAGACCACTGCTATGTGTACCTGGATACCATGGACAAAGGCTAGTCTTTGGGCTCTTTCATCAATCATCCTACCTTAAAAAATACCAAAAATATCCTAGCAATTAGACATACGAAGATTTAATATGACTTAAAAATAAATTATTTCCAAAGCGTAAACTTATGATGACTTAACCAGGCCTAGTACACACTCCCTCCCCATTAACCACTTAGACATATGGAAATTAAATGTAAACGTTTTTCTATTTTTAGTCATGTAGGTGTCCAATAAACCACTTGGTGGTGTTTCCCTTCAAGTTTATTTACTTAAATGAAGTTTATTTACTTGAATGAAGAGAAAAAGTCCTTTGATTACAATTAGAGAATACATTTGAGGCCTTGGTTGTGTAACTAGTGGACCATATTCACATTTAACACTTGTTACAAAGTATTCGAGTTAAAACATTAAGTAGATTTGATTTGTGATGGACACATTTGGACAGTAGTAACAATAGCTTGCAATCTATCAAGACTTGATTACCTTAAAACCTATGAATGAAATGATAGATTAATAATAATGTTACCTTAGGATCACAACACCATGAAAGAACTTCATCCAACATCCTTATGAGTGTAGGTACCACCAAATAGGTATTTGTTAGATCTATCTCCCTCGAGCGAGGGAAATTCAGGAAGAGAAGAGGAAAGAAAAACATTTAGTATGTCTAAGAGAGGGAGATAAACTAGAGGTTAAAAGATTAGAAGAAAATTCCATAAACGCATGGAATTTTTTCTTGCTGAAGGGGGTTCATGTTCTTATGATGATGAGAGCATAGGCGATGTCAAGGTTCCCTTGAGGTACAAACATCTACAAAAAAAATGCATACCCAAGGAACTTCCTCCAATAAACATCGATTTTTTTGTCAACGAGAGGATATATCACATAACACCATTGCCATTACATGGTTTGGGCCTATTTTGCATGGATGACATAAAGTTTTGTTGGACCCTATTATAGTTACAAAGATTGGATGCAACTGGTTTGATATACACAAAGTATGCATAAGTATGCACTGTCAGTAAATTATATACAACTAAAAGATAAGGATCAAAATAAAGGAGTGGCTATGTACATTGATAGAAGGCCAAAAGAATCAGGGAATATTGTAGGGTTTATAAATAGTACATGAACAGGGTCAAAAAATAAACAACCCAATTGCATATTTGAGGCACGCGAGGGAAACCATGTATTCGTATGTGTAATAAAATCAATAACTGTAGGGAAAGTTGCTAATCAATTACAAGTTGAATCACTTAGTTACAAACAAAGTTACTATGGGGGTGGTATGCACTATTTACCATTTTACCCAACCTCCAATTAATGACTCCAATATACCATTTTATTCTTATGTTTTTTTTCATAAGTCTATTGGTTTCATTTCGGTAATGTTTTTTTATATTTAATTTTTGTCACAGGGGGACATTGATCATATGGAGAAGGCTCTAGCCCAAAGCATAGATCGTGATGTATCTTCAGGTGCTTCTATCTGATAGGTTTACCTCATTGTAATTGTACAAATTAGATATGAGAAAAATATTTTATTATTATGTTTTTTCATAAGTTTTTTGGGTTAATTTTTATAATGATTTTAATATTCTTATTGTGGTCGACTGATCAAGGAAAGATACCAGCAGTAGAGGAGAGCATCCATAGTGAGGTGTAGTCAATATTTTGTGATGATGACATCGCTTATTCAATAAACCCTTTCGATGTGATAAAGAAGCTCCAAAAAAAATGCAATGAAGAAATGACTAAGTTGATGTTCTTAGTTCCTCAAGTAGATGAGATAAGAGAGAGGGTTAAAGTATTAACTAAGAGATCACAAAACTTGCAAGTTGTCATGAGTTCTTTAATTATAACATAAGTTCATTCCTGGTTTTATATTTTGTACTCTTTTATGTCATGAACTAAAGTATGTGTTGTTTTTATAGGGTTATTTTCCTCCTCATGATGCTTCTGGCCATGATCAAGGTACGACAAGTTCTTGCTAAGGAGTAAGGGTTGGTACAATTTTCCATCCTAATCTTCCTACACATACATCACATCATCTAACCCCATCATCTGTGCCTATATTGTCCTCTGAAATGTCAGAAACATATATCATGTAGGCAACCATTAATGCACCCTCTAGTAGTGAACACATACCAGAACATGTGTCAGGACATGTACTTGGGGATGTAGAGGCCACTAGTACTAGTGAAGTTTTAGCAGTATTTCCTCAATCTTCCAGTATTAATAGTACGAGAACATTTTTGGTCACACTTGTGGTCACCGAGGATTTCATTCCCGTAAAGATAGAGAAGGTCGCAGGTATTTTAAAATGTTTTAATTATTATTCTATATAATCCAATTGAAATTTACTTATTGATTGTTCTTTTTAAACTATTGATCACATGATCATTTTGCAAGAAATGATGTTTTTTATAAACATATAAGTGATATTACACTGGGGCTCTTTGGGCCCACCATATGTACATGGTGGAGTTCCCAAAATGAAGATTTAAAATATGAGCTCATTAACCATTTAGTTGTGTTGTTCGGTGATAAAACATTCAACCGAACCAAGGTCCTTAAGAAAACCGGTACTTATCTAAAGTATGTGAGGAACCAATATAGGTCACATTTAGAGAAGAACAAAAAGTACGAGCATCCCCCCATGATTTCAGAGAGGGAGTGGAAGGACCTGGTGTCTGATGGAAAGGAGAAGGCAGAAAAGAAAAAAGGAAAGACACCATCGGACCAAGGAAGGTATGCGATATAGTAATAGAAGCATAAATCTGCAAAACATCCCGATTAATCATGATTTTTAAAAAAATTGCAAGTTGGATGATTTTTTCCCCTCTTTTTTGAAAAAATTGTTGAATTTTTGGTCAATGATTTTTTTCCATTTCAAACTGCAAAATTTCCAAAAAACGTGAATAAAATTGAGCTTATTTTCGTGCAAAAAAAACCATGAGACCATGCCTTGTTGCTTACTATTATGCTTTGATAGATTTTTTCCAAGCATACATAGCTTGTTTGAAAGCACCTATTTTAGGATTTTAGCCATAGTAACAAGGCAATGAACTATTTGATAAAATGCTTTGCTAGACATATATGAAAAATGTAGTAGCATAGACAAGGTAGTGAACTACTTGAAAAAAATGTGTCAAAGAAATGTAGTCTCATGGTGATGGAATGCCATGATGAATGCGATGACAAGAAAATTGCTATGGATTTTCATGGCATTCCATCACCATGAGACTACATTTCTTTTAGGAATTCCTTCAAAAAATTCACTTTCTTGTCTATGTTATTGTTTACTATTATTCTTTGGTAGATTTTTTCCAAGCATCCATAGCTTGTTCAAAAGCACCTATTTTAGGTTTTTTACTTTTTAGGCATAGCACGAAGGCGTTGAACTATTTGATAAAATACTTTGGTAGACATGTATGAAAAATATGGTAGCATAGAAAAGGTAGTGAACTATTTGAAAAAATGCTTCAAAAAAATGTGGTCTCATGGTGATGGAATGCATTAACGAATGCCATAACAAGCAAATTGTTATGGATTGTCATGGGATTCCATCACCACAAGACCACATTTCTTTGAGAATTTTTTTGAAATAGTTTACTCCCTTTTCTATCCTATTTCTTACTATAATGCTTTGATATATTTTTTCCAAGCATCCATAGCTTGTTTGAAATAACCTATTTTAGGATTTTGGCCATAGCAGCAAGGCAGTGAACTGTTTGATAAAATTCTTTGGTAGACATGTATGAAAATTATGGTAGCATAGAAAACTATCACCATTTGATATTTATGCAGTTGTAGTATGCTTTGTGCAATGTAATCAACTATATGAATATAACCAACAAAAATCTATTTTCTATAATTTATGGATTGAACTCTGTATTTTATTTTCTCTCAATGTTTGTATGCTATGGAAATGCCATTTTTTTTTTTTAAAGTAGTATGCTATGTGTGATACTATCAACAATGTAATTATATACTGATTACTCTTTCTTTTTACATAATCTAACATATTTCAAAATTTTCATAGGCTACCCGACACATCAAATGAAACAAAGGCAAGACTAGAAAAGCATGGGCAAGACACACTTGGCTCTGGTGGTTATATGAAATTAGCTGCATGAATTGTTAGTATCAATAAATGAAATATTGCATCCAAATTATAATAAATTGAAAATAATTTTGATTTTATCACACCATAGAAGAAAAATTCATGATCTTATGCTAAAATGTAGGGCTCTAAACTCATGAGTTACAGCAAAGAAGGGACCTAAGATTACTCCGACAGGCTATGGGCATTGAATGCCTAAGAGTCTTATTTGGGAAAACACAATCTTCTGTGCATTTGACAAGTAAGGTAAAATAAACTCAATAAAGTTTATTTAAAATTGGTCTTACGTTACATTGCAATATATTCAATAATTTCACCATAAAAATTAATTTACATGCCTATTTTTTAAATATTCAGAAACAATGATAATATATACTGCACATGACATTGGAATGCAACCTGGTGAGGGTGGAGCACAACGTGCGGATCAAGGTCATGGTGTGCATCCTGGTACTTTAGAGAATGTAGAGCATGATCAACATGTTGAGCATGATCAGGCTAGAGAAGATTAGGAATATGATGTAGCCCCATTAGGTAAAGAGGACCACTCTAAAGTTCTTTTAAACATATTTAATTGCAATGGGTGTATTAATTAATGTAACCTTTCGTGTTTCAACTTTAGATCATGTACAATGTGATCAATGTGTTGAGCATGATCAGGCTAGAGAAGATTAAGAACATGATGTGGCCTCATCAGGTAAAGAGGACCACCCTCATGTTCTCTTAAACATATTTAATTTCAATTGGTATATTAATTAATGTAACCTTTCGTGTTTCAACTGCAGATTAGGATTTAAAGGGTGTTCAACATGTTGAGCATGAGTCTATAACAAAAGTTTAGGAGCATGATGTGGACCCATCAGGTAAAGAGAACCACTCTAATGTTCTTTTAATTAATGAAATAGTTGTAACAATAATAATAAAACATATCAGTTTAACATTTCTTTCTTATTGTAGTAGAACCCCCCTTGCAGCAGCATCCACATCATGAGCAGACGACTAGGAATACATTAAGATCACGAGCAGAGGGTAGGACAACTAAAGAGGGGACAAATATTGATTTAGAAAATGATACTCCACTTCAACTTTATGTAGTTTTTTTTTTTTTAAAAAGTGATTGTAATCATATCATGACAACCATATTTTTTTGATAATATGCTTAAAAACTAAAGAATGAATATTATATATTAATGAATGAATGTGAATATGTTAATTAATGAATATTATATGTTAATGAATGAATTTTATATGTTATTAATGGATGGATGAATGATTAATGTTATATGATTAGGTATGGGGAATTGAGAGTGATGTGAGGGGGGGGGGGAGGGGCCAAATGAGCTTCCACCATCACGTGGTTGGCCCTGTTAAGTTGAGAATATTAAACTATTCTAGAAACAAAGAGA
>VDFB02211011.1:0-16337 GCA_007258455.2 Sequoia sempervirens
TTGTTCAGTGGTTGACGTGTATGTTGGTTCTTTTTACAATGTAACCAGGTTTGTCTTCTAATATACCTATGGAATTGCCAATTCCAATCGAAGGTAGCTCGAAGGACCTGGACCAACTAACGAGGACTTTAAAAGCCTCGAACACTTCAGGCTCTGCAAGACCCGGGAGGGTGATCCCTTAATGAGTTTACAACCTCAGCACCATTATTATATACAATATTAACAATAGCAGATGATCTCATAATAGCTCAACATGATAAGATAATATTAACTAGAATTGGTTGTTCATAGACAATATCAACTATCTGGAGCGTGAGATAACTAAACACAATCCATTGTATAAGATAGTCAATGATTTGCAATTTGTAGCAAGCTCTAGGCAAAGACAAACAAATACTGAACTACACGAATAATTACAATTTAGATTAGTGCCATATATCCATTACAGGAGTCAAATTTATAAGTATCTAGAGGTTTATAATAGATTTAATACATCACATATAAGATCCTAAAATGTTGCATTACAATTTCATTGAGTGTGCATTCTAACCGGGACTACTTATCAAATCCTTATACAACACATATCGCCTATAATCCCATTCAAGCATTTTGATTAATTCCTTGAATTAAGATAAAAATAGGAATCATACACACCACAACATTGAGATGGATAAAACAACCCTTAGTTATTTCATTCAAAGTTCAAATATGCATGTACAGTGGAGAGACATGAGCTTGAATTTTTATTTCAACTCAAATGCTAGTACTGTTATACAATATTAAATCTCTATGAACTCAAAGCCTAAATTGCATTTCTCTAAAACCATCAGACTTTACAATTCACTCTGCAACTTCACCTAGACTCGACAAAAGTTATCTAACTTGCTAACCCGTACTTCTGGCCTTGAAATCTCTCTTATAGAAAATGAAGGAGAAAACAAGCACCGGGCCAAAAAGTACACCTGTCACCAGTCAATTGGAGCACCTGGTGATATTCCAAAATTTGTTACAACAACAACCACCTTGAAAAATATTCTTGTTCAAAAATCGTTACTACAACAATCATCCTGGAGCATATTCTCATTCATCATGTCGGTGGAGGAAGGTTGATGCAATAACAAAAAACCACGCGAAACCCATGCCAAGAAAGTCATCCATGCAAAACTGGAAACGTTGTAACCACAACATCTGATTTGCCACCTATCGGTAGCCCACTCTTTTTACTCATCATTCAAATACTTAGCCACCCACATCTGATATTCTTCGTCAGTTGGCCAGTCAAAATCAATCACCTCTTTTACCTTTGTACTATAAGGCAAATACTTTACCGCTACCTGATTAGCATCTCTTTCAAAGATTCCAAGAAATGAGTTGGGTACCAATAATCTTATCCATACAATTTACCAACAAATCATAATCGAGTCATCACAAATTTTTTAATTTGATTATTGATATTTACTTGCTGATCCTGCCATTGTTGGAGTGTTGATTTTCCCCCACAGCTCATAGGTTATATCGGTGTAGTGTGTTACCCCAATCATTGAAGTTCTTTACCAACTCCCTAATCTTCCTACTTAGATTATCTGGTAAGGTCTGAAAACTTTGCAATGATTTAACTAATATATAAGTAGGCTTCAATGATTGGGGCCTGTTATTTGCATCAAACCTTGAGGCTTTAGTCATAACATCTAGATTATTTACCCTAGGGATCCAATTTTGAATTATTGGAATCACTATCCCCTTATCCCTATCAATATTATTTATTGCTTCAGATAGCAAATAATACAAAGAATGTATAGAGGGCGGTTTATTATCCACCTTTTCATTTAAATGCTCCAAAACAAGAGTAACAAATTCTTTTTCTTTTGAAGAAACTCTCCTCTTTACCCTTAGTGATGGTAATTGATCAATTTCCTGCATGAGCTACCTCTTTGTTGGATCAACAGAGCACTCTATTTGTTCATCAACTTGTTCTAGAGGAGGGGTAAGAGCAGGATTTTGAATGGGAGACCCTGGTGTAGAAACATTTGGAGAAGTAGGAGGCATTGACCTTGTTGTGGGAGGTGATGTGCTGGTTCGTGGAGCATTGGATGTTTCCCCAGTATGTCTATACTTGAATCTTTCTACTTCAGTTTGCAGCTCAACATTCCTATGTTGCATTTTACTATATTCTTCAATTAAAATGTTATACTTCTCCATTAGGCTCTTTCTTTCAGCCTCCTCCCTTTCAGCAGTCTTTTGGGCCAATTTGGCCACATTCACTGTTAAACTAGTGGCTTCGGTTGTTGTAGTCTTTGAAGCCCTCTTTATTATTAATCCTCCTTTGAAATTTGGATTAATATCAACAATGTCTGGCTTTCTTCCTTATGGAGCCAATGCCCAAATTGCCAAGGTCTCATATTCTTCACTGAAGGTAGAGTTTTGTAATACTTCCTTAACTTCTTCTTTAGAATCCTAAAAAGGATTCTTGGACTTCATAATGGCATTGAAAGCCACTGCATCTGCGATGTCCCATTCAGGGAAAATCAAAACACCAGCCTGATTCACTAGTTGTCTTCCTTCTTCAGGAGTGATGTTTTTGAACTCTTCCATTAGTTCAGCTTTCACTTCTTCATCATTCTCCTGATATAACCGGTTAGGCCTTAGTTCTCTTCTCTCCTTGCATTTATTTTGATATTCCTTGAATTTCATCCTCCATGCCAATTGCAAGAATACAGGAGTCTTTACAAATACATTGTCATCTAAGAACTCCTTGCAAGCCTCCATTCTTGCATACTGCACACTCTTACCCTTCATATCCAAATTGGATAGAACCAATTCAGCTGACCTAGGAGGGGATGACATACCAACCTGCATGTCTTGATCAGTAACAATAATTTCATCTGTGAGATCCTCAGGTATGTGATTAGTTCTTTGCCTCTTAGGGCTTGGCTCAGGTGGTGGTGATGGGGGACTGTGCTGTGGTGAAGATTTTAATTCAATGATTTTGACAGCCCCAGGTACTTTGAATTTTGGGCCTGGTCATGAAGGCGCCTTCATTATTTTCTTCCCTTTTTTGTCTACTTCTTCCTCATCACTGCCAGTATCCCTTTTCCTCCTATAGATGGGCCGCCTTTCTGTAGGCTGACATACTGGCCTTGTTTCAATTGGCATATCACTTTGTCCTTGCATATCCAGACTTAGCCTTAAATTTATCTTTTTGGTTGTCAAGGTGTCCATCATCTCCTTGAAATTCTTCATTAAAAAGTCAATTCTCTTATGGTATAGAGTGAATTTCATCAATGGATCATACGTCAGATCCATTTCATGCACAATATCTAGTAGCTTACTATAAACTATCCACTTTTCCTTGTTCAATTCCTGTTTATTTAAATCAAATTCATTCCTGATCAAGTCCTCAGGTAAATTGAACTCATGTGCAAATTTTCCACCTTTTATTCCTTGTCTGAAAAGAGCAAAGAAACCTTCAGGATCATGTTGTCGCCTTGGACCAAATCTCATATGGTAATCAACAAATAATTTATCAAAATGTGTCCAGCCTCCCTTTGAAAATGTAAAGTCGGACACTACTGTATAATCAGGGAATAATGTTCCCTTCCCATTTCCAGTTAGGTTATCTTCATGAATACACCCCATCTGCCACATAACTTCTGCAAACCCTAGTCTTGGTGGCACATTGTATGGCAGCATGTGAGGGGTTCCTTGAAATCCATATATTCTTTAGGGCCAGTCTTGTTGGATATGGGATAATGTCACCCCAGTTATGTAAAACCCTCAATTCTAGTTTCCTCTCCTTCGGCCGAAGGAAATCATGCAGTTCCTGAGGGATCCTAGGTACATTTACCATCAATCTATCCCTCAATCTTGCAGCAAAATAATTATCAAATTGCACATAATTGGTGCTTTCCTTATCATAGGACAAATCTGTAGCCCATATCTGTACTGGCAATCTTTCTCCATTAACTGATTGTTTTAAGTTCATATTCTCAGCAAAGAAATCAACATTCCTAAACAAGAACATATGCATCAACATGGAATACCAAAAAAATTGAGTACCAGTATCACCATTTTGTAGCTTCGACAGTCCTTCATGTATCCTCTCCACCAAAAAAGAAGCGAAGTCATATGTTACAGAGAAGTTAGGTGTTGTATTTGCACCCCCATGAACATGTATGCAATCGGCATTACTGTACCAGGGCTAAAACCCAAAATCTGACATAGTGAATAGAAAGTAGCCAGGAAAGGTTTTCCAAAACAATTCAATCTGAAGGGTTCCTGGTCACTAGGGCTGATGTGAAATTGTGAATCCCCTGCCTTAACCAGATGAGGTGGAAGCAACTTAACCCTAACAAGAGATCTCAATTTTGTATACTCCTCCTTCATTTCTTCAAGATTAATAGGAACCAAGTCATCACTTGGCTCACTCAAATCAAAAGTCTGTTGGATAACATTTCTATTAATTTCCAATAGAACCCCTCCATCATTATCTCTAATTACTCGTGTGATAGGGTCATATCTTATGGCCAATGCTCTAAGTAAGTCCACATCAGGGAACACATTTGGAACAACCAGCTTTCCCATGTTGTACCTCCATCCATTTGAAAAAGGATGAGGCAAATTCCTCTGTCCATACCATAATCTGAACATTTGTAAGCCTGTGAGTGGAACCCTAACATCAACAATGTTGGAATTATTACACACCAACCCCTCCCCTAGGATTTTCCCTCGCATCAACACCAAACCTTTCCTTCTCTCATTTGTTGATAATGGAAATTGATCTAAGAAATCATCGTACAAGTTTCTTTTCAAATACTCAATGTGGCCAGAGTGCTGCTTGGTTGGCGCCATTTTAGACAAACTAGGGCCTCACTACAATGTTACACTTGAAGTGGCTATGACTAAGCAGAGATAGGAAATTACAAAGTAAAAATACCGTAATTCCTCACAATTTATGATTAAACAATAGCCCTAACAAAAGATTTTAATGAACTCAGTGACAAGCATAGCAGACCCCCCCACTTTCCCAAATTTAGGTGTAGAATGACTAGGAAACAGAGGAAATTAACTCACAGATTTTTTCGCACAAACTCCAATTTCTGGCAGCAACTGCTCGTAATTTCACCTTTGGCTCTAAAACTGTTTTCACGAAATACTTGGATGCTTTGTGATACAAATGAGACGAGTAAATTGATTTTATGTCGATCAAATTCTGCCAGTGGATGTCTCATCCACCATTAAAGCTCACTCACAGGCCGCATGAACGACTCCAACCATAATTTTATACATATTTAAATTTGAGCTGTTGATCCTTCAGTTTGATCAAATCATCGACAACCATCTTCAAAATAGGCTGACATAATCACCAACATGGAAATAAAGGGGCCCACTATGTCATATGCCGCGAAGGAATGCCACGTGGCGGTTGCCTGCGATATCGCAATCCTTTGATTTATCATCGCGGGATGGCGGGCACCGTCGATCTTTTTACCATAAAGCCTACTCCTTCAAAAATGGTTGTCGTCTTTTCCTTTAATTGTCAAGCAACTTTTCCCTTAAAATCATAACATCTACGTTGAAATAAAACACGTGCATCTTACAAGTGCATTAGTAATCCGCCCCGTAATACATTTAAAACCAGTGAACGCTTTCTTCACTCCTTAGGCTTCATTGCATGAGACACGTGGCAGGCACCCGCGACATCGCGATCCCAAAATTTCTAATTGCGGGATGGCGGGCACCGTCAATCTTGAAGAGATAGATCATCAATGGTCACATAGATTTCATCCTTCATGAAGGGCACATGGCACCCGCCCGTGATATAGCGATCCCTGTAATCGTTGATTGCGGGATAGCGGGCGCCGTTGATCTCATTCCTTTAACACAGTCGCCAACCATGTCATTAACCTTCGAGCAGCTTTTCCAGCGAGATTATAACATATCCGTGGATTTAGAACATGTGCGTCTCGAGAACACTTTAGTAATCTGCCCCTTAATACATTTAAAGCCTGTTAGTGTTTCCTTTACTCTTTAGGCTTCATCGGATGAGACACGTGGTGCCCGCCCGTGATTTCACAATCAACCCAAGCACCATCGCGGGATGGCGGGGAATGGCTCAGATCAAATGGTAGTTGGTTAGTGATAGTTCAAATTTGATCCCCGGATAGGACCGTGGCACCCACGTGATTTGCCAATCCTTGAATTTTTCGATCGCGGGATGGCGGGCGCGATTCCGATATCTGCGGGGGAAATAGATCAACGGCGGTACTAAATCAACCCTTGGAAGCTCGGATAGAGCCATTAAGCCCTTTTGTGATTTCATGAAGATCGCGAATTCCCGATCCGCGGGATGGCGTGCCGTGATATGTATAGAAATAAGATCCAGCGGCGGCACTAAATCAACCCTTGACTCCGGGATAGGACCGTGAAGCCCACCTTATTTAGCGATCCTTGAATTCCTGATCACGGGATGGCGGGCACCATTGATATCTGCAAGAAATAGATCAACGGCAGCACTAAATCAATCCTTGCAAAATAAAACATTCATTAAAAGGAGAAGTAGGCATTACTAGGCGGATGACAAATAAAACAAGAGCTGCAAGGCAGCGAAGTTCAGCGAAGTTCTTGCCAAAAATTTATTAAATAGTTATGTTTTAAGAAGTTAGAAATGAAATTATTGATGAGGTGGGACTCTTGTGTAAGAAGAACAAATGATTAAGTTAAGGATTGTATTTGTTGTTATAACTTTAGTTGTAATATATTAAATTATATTTTAGATGGTATATATGTTAGATATATATTGTATATATATTATAATATTATAATGATATTAAAATTATATATTAGATATTATATGGCATATGTATTATATAGTGTATATATTATAATATGTTGTTAAAATTAATAATATAATATATTAAAATATATTATTTATTTGAATTTTTATTAAGATTATTTTATATATTTGAATTTAATAGAATGGAAAATATAAAAATAGACAAGCTAAGTTAAATGATTTATATTGGTAACATAGGAGACAAAAATTAAGAGAAAATATGTTATTCAAAATTATAAAAAATAAAACAATATGCTACTTACAACACTATTTTTTCATGAAGTGACTATTTAAATTTCAAGTAAAAACATAAATATTAAAATATATAACATAAATTTTAATTTATTTTAAAATATAAAAATCTAATTAAAATGTGGTAATTTGTTTTTTAGAGTTTAGACTTAGTTTCTATTTTCCCTATTTTTATTATTTTGATCTTGTATGCTTACATTAACCATAATTCATTGATACATAGGAGAGATAATATTTTTTTTATTTTGATTAATCAAAAAAGGTAAGTATTAAAGATTGAATAAATTAAAAATCATAATAAAAGATTGATTCAAGAAGAAAATTATTAAAATTAAAATTATTTATATTAATAATTAAAATGTAAGATAATAAAAAAATTAAAGGAGTTGAGAATTTTTAAACTTAATTATAGTGGATGTCTTAAAACAATTATTCTTTTGGAAATATCAAAACTAAGAATGAAACCAACATAAAATTTTAATAAAATATATATTTCAATAAAATGATGTGTACACTAAGTTAAAGCATTTATATTGCTAGTCCAAATAGTATGTAGGGAAAATGAGAATTAAGAGATAAAAATATTTAACAAATAAAAATATATACTATCTATAGCGGCAATTTTTTGGGGGCTAGAAGTTATAGGAGAATTATAGGTTGGATGGTAAGGCTAACAATTTTGTTGTGGTTTGTATTTTTCTTCTGTGCTTTGTTTGTGCTAGGTTGTTGCCCATCTGTCTTTCACTCTCTTTGTTTATGCTTGTGTTTCTCCTTTTAATTGTTTAGTTGTTTTGTGGGTTGAGGTGTCTATGCTTTTTCTAAACAAAACCATTTAAAATTAAATTATATTAGTAGTCAAATGCTATGCAATAAATAAATAAATAAATAAATAAAAGTCTTACTTTGTAAAGGTGGAAAACCTAATTATTGTATTGATGAGTTTGTTTATATTAAAAAGAAATTAAAGATCCATGAATTATTCACACTTAAAGGAATTGGAAAACATCCTACTTATAGCAACATGTTTTTTTTTTTTTTTTGAAGGGGGTAAAAATTTATTGAATAACGGAAACCAGCATTACAAACAAGTCAAAGGCTGAGGCCCGAAAAGAATAAAATACACAAAAGGACCCAGAAACAAATCACTCAATGCCCCTTTTGTCCTCCGCGAGAACCCTCTCCAAGTCCGGACCAAGCTCCCCAGGAATCTGAGCCCAATCCTCAATCTTCCAATCCTCTAGATGCTCCGAAGCCCACTTGGCCAGACAATCAGCTGCCCTATTCCATTCACGGGGAATATGGATAAAAGACACCTTCTCCATAAGATTACCAATCTGCAAAATTTGTTGCACCAGCACCGCCAACTGCCAATTCACATCCGACATCCTTCCTTTATTGAGTAAATTAACCAGAACCTGAGAATCAGATTCACAAATAACCCTACGCCACCCCAGCTCAAAGGCCCTTTCCAGGGCATGAAGAATCGCCCAACCTTCCATGAGATTGATAGTCTGAGTTCCCTTATGTATGGAAAAAAGAAAAACCACCTCACCAGAAGAATCCCTGCCAACCCCACCAACTCCAGCAGGACCAGGATTTCCTTTGGAGGACCCATCAGTATTAACCTTCAAGGTTCCCACAGGGGGACTCTGCCAGCGCCCTTGTCGCTGAACACGTTGCCCCACTCTCCTACCATTCTGGCCCCACGGAGCCATAGGGGTAAACCCCTGAATCCCCAGCCGAGCTAGCAACTCTGCATCTTTCTTCTCAAGCGGCATCTCCCCAACACCCTTGGCTTGTATTGTCTCCTGAACCATCCCAAGAACTCTAAACCACACCTGTTGAACCTGTAATAATTCCCCTTTGAAAATCCTCCTGTTCCGTTCAAGCCAAATCTGCCACAACAGAAAGATAGGGCCAGCCTGCCATGCATCCTGCAAAAAAGAGGCCATTGAGGGAGGTCTGCCAAGGCTAGTCCAAAACTCCATTAATGAAGAAGCATGAACACAGGGGCTATTCCAAACACCCCACCAAGAATGCCAAACCTGCAGAGTGAAAGAACACCGGAAGAATAGATGAGAGGAGTCCTCCACCCCATTCCCGCACAACACACACTTCGACGGGCCCTGAAACCCACGCTTCTGAATATTGTCCCAAGTCAAACACCTGTTCCAGGTCAAAATCCAGGCAAAGCAATTGCATTTTGGCCAAGAAAACTTATTCCACACCTTTTTCCACCAGGGGACTTCCGCCCCCTCCACCCTTTGAGAAAGCAACATCCGATAACCCGACGCCACCGTGTAGTAACCTTTCGGATTAGGTGTCCATGCCAGAATATCCTTATCACTGAGGGGGGAACACTGTCTACCAGAAAGAATCATATACAGGTCCCTATACTCCTCAGCCATACCATTCGCTGGCCACTCCTCAGGAGTCTTCCATCTAGCTCTCATAAGCTGGCCCTGTAAAGAGAGCACCTTAAAGTCACTCACCCTAGTCCATCCAGCAGCACTGAAACTCCTGCTCAAGGCTACCAAATTAGGGAATTGAGAGAGGATGGGAGGATGGCCATCCCAAGAGTCGTGCCAAAAATGAACCTCAGTCCCACGCCGACAGATCCAGAATAATCCATCCTTTATGAGCGCAGCTCCCTTCTTAAGGGTAGCCCAAACCACTGACCCCTTTCCAACCAGGGGATAACGCGGGATATCTTCCCCAGGAGTGCCCTGAATATACTTAAAGGAAAGAATCCTAGCCCAAACCCTATCCTTCTCCGTGCACCACCTCCAATACAATTTAGCTGCCAAAGCCAGCCCTTCCAGAGCGGGTTGCCTCAGCCCCAAGCCTCCCATCTCCTTAGGGCAGCACACCATGTCCCATCGAACCAAACTCCACTTGGAAGATAGCAGGTTGCCAGCCCATAAAAATTGTCTAGCCAGTGAATCCAATTCTGCCACAAAACCTTTGGGGGCCACCTGCAACATACACCGATAAATGGGAAGGGCCTGGATCACCGACTTCAGCAATTGGACTCTCCCAGCAAAGGACAACCATTTGGTGGTCCAGTGAGTAACCTTCAACCGAAGTTTATCCAAGATAGGTTGCCATGACTCCCTTGAAACTCTACCCACCGCAATAGGAAATCCAAGGTAAGACAGAGGGAGGGTCCCAACCTGAAAACGAAGGACTTGAGCTATTCTCCTCTGGATAGGACCCGGAGTATTGAAGAAATAGATGGAAGATTTGTCGTCATTAATTGATTGACCCGAAGCCTCAAGGTACATATCCAATACCTTGCGAAAGTTAGTTGCCTCCCGAATAGTGGCAACCCCCATCAAAGCAGTATCATCCACAAACTGTAAATGTGATTGAGGGGGTAAATCACCCCCCCACCTCCATCCCTGAATAAAGCCCAGCTCCACCTGACGTCTCAAAAGGCGTCCCAACCCTTCCACAAGAAGAATAAACAAATAAGGAGAGAGGGGATCACCTTGCCTTATCCCGCGAGAAGCCTCAAACAACTCAGAATGCTCCCCATTAGTTAAAATAGAGAAGGAGACAGAAGTGACACAACTCATAACCCATTGGATCCAATCATCTCCGAATCCGAATCTAGCCAAGATCTTTTGAAGAAAGGACCATCGAACTCTATCGTATGCCTTCGCCAAATCAAGTTTGATGAACATAGCCTTTTCTCTAGAAATAGCCATAGAGTGGATGGTTTCAGTAGCTATAACAACCCCATCAAGAATTTGTCTGCCTTCCACAAAACCACTTTGCTCCTCAGAAATGAGGAACTGTAGCCACTTTTTCAACCTATTAGCAATTAGCTTTGTAATAATCTTATACACCACATTGCAAAGGGCGATAGGGCGAAAACGGCTCAACCTGTCAGCCCCTTCACACTTGGGAATAAGAGCCAAAAAAGTGGCATTCAGGGCCTTTAACATTTGCTTATTCTGCTGCGACTCCTTGACCACCGCTAATAAATCAATTTTGATGATCTCCCAGAACTCCTGGAAAAACTCAATTGGGAAACCATCAGGGCCAGGGGATTTTCCTTTCTTCATTTGAAACACTGTCCTTTCCAATTCCTCTAAAGTAATCTCACCCATAAGATCCTCCTTCATCTCTTGCGTCACCAACTGAGGAATACAAGAGAAGACCTGAGCCTCCTCCACTGAAATCCCCTGCAGTTCCTCTCTAAAAAGGGTAGAGAAATAGTGAACAGCTTCCTCTGAAATACGTTGATGAGAGGTTAGAGTCTCACCTCTATCAGTGACCAACACAGGAATAGCGTTTCCATGCCTTCGCGCCCAAACAAAGTGAAAGAAGAAGGAAAAATTTTTATCCCCGTCCTTAATCCAATCAATCCGGGATTTTTGCTTCCAAAAGATCTCCTCACGCAGCTCCCATTCTTCCAAAACTTTCAAGGCCTTAGATTCCTCCTGTAATAGGCTCTCAGACACCCCATTCTCCCTAATAACTCTCGTTATACCATCCAGCTTAGCTTGTGCATCAGACTTGGCCTTAAAAATATTGCCAAAGCAATTCCTATTCCAATGTTTAATCCTATACTTAACAAATTGAAGAAGCTTAGAAAAGACGTACATTGCTGTACCAAAGGGAGGTCTGCCCTCCTGCCACCACCGAGCAATGAAGTCATGGAGATCCGGATCCCGCAGCCACATAAGTTGGAATTTAAAGGAAGGCTTGCAGGGCCGCCTAGCTGAGAGGATAGTAATCTTTATAGGCCAATGGTCTGAGCCCCTCCAGTCAAGAATCTCCGAAGAAGAAAGCCACCTATCCCCAACCCAGAAACAAGAAACCAAAAACCGATCCAACCGCTCAGCAATGCAGTTTTCACCAGGCCTCCGATTGTTCCAGGTAAAATGGCCATTACCAGGCTTGATATCCACTAGATTCAAAAGAGAAATGTTGTCCTGGAATAGGAAGGCAGAAGCCTCCAACCGCATGGTACCACCCCGTTTCTCAGAAGACTCTGTTATAGCATTGAAGTCACCCCCAATGATCCACGGATGAAAGGGAGCCATGCTTCGGACATAGCGAATATTCGACCACAAAATTTGTTTGCCCTGCATATCCACTGGAGCATAGATATTGGAGAACAGAACCAATTCACCAGACTCATAGCAAGAGGCCACTAAAGAGATAGAGGATTTGAAGGACACCCACCACTGGGGGCAGATCTTCCGAGGGTTCCATAAGCAAGCCACCCCTCCAGAAGAACCCTGAGCACCAATACACTGGCACTCACCGTTCATCCAAAGCTTGGGCATAATACTCATCATACTTTCCACAGAAAGCTTGGTTTCTTGCAAAAAGAGCATATCAGGAGACTGACATCTAATCAAAAGCTGAACAGCTTTTTGTCGAGGGCCGCTGTTTAAGCCCCTCACATTCCATGATAAAACAATCATTTTAGAGGACTTGAGAAATGAGAATCCAAAGTCCTGACTGACCCTGAATCCACCAGATTTTCCCCTATCAATTTAATCTTCTCCAAGTCCTTTTTCCTGCCCAATTTAGCTACTTTCTCTGCCCCTCCTTTCTTAAGATCTTTCTGCAATATACCCAAATGTAGAGATGGCTTACTATTTTTTCCGGTCTCTGAGCCAGCCCGCCGCACAGAATGTGACAAAACCTCACTATCCTTCACCACAACGCTACCTGCATCTTTTTGAGCCTCCCCCTTTAGATCGGATTCAACTTGTATGGACCCATCCACTAGTGGATCAGGAGAGGCCATGAGCCCAATCCCCTCCTGGCCAGAGCCTCCTCCAACAATCTCAGCCTCTTGTAAACCGAAGTCCACCACTTGATGGTTTTCCTGAGCCAGCTCAACCATTTGCCCCTGATGTTCAGTACCCAAAATTCCTTGATCCAAATCCACCAAACTAGGATTCACTTCCTGTTGGTTAAGATCCTCCAAGACCTCAAATCTATTAAAAGTATCCTCATTCTGTCTCTCTTTCATACTTATTTTATTCCCCTTATTCCTATTCCGAGATCTGACAGGAATAAAGCCTTCCTCCCCAGTCCCACAACTCTGAATAGGGCCCTTGCCCTTATCCACTCTAGGCTGGTTGTCGAGAGGCTGTGAAGAATTGGACTCCAAAGGCTTGGCCCTTGGGCATCTACGCAATAAGTGGCCGTACTCATGACACAGACGACATCTAAATGGTAAAGTCTCGTAGTCAAGCTGTTGAATCCAAGTATAAGATCCTGCACACACCTCCAAGGAGTCTGGCAGGGGTTTACTTAAATCAATTTCCACACAGAACCGAGCAAAAGTCATTACCTTTTTGAACTGTGTCTGCTGCGAAGATCCCACAAGCTTACCAAGCCTAGAGGCCAGCAGATGCAAGACATCATCTCGCCAGCACTCGACCGGAAGCCTTGGCAATCTAACCCAAACAGGAACCCTACTAGGAATCTCCTCTGCCGGATCAAAGCCAGCATGCCACGGCTTGATAAATAAACCCACTTGGTTGTAAAAATAAGGGCCTCCTTCAAAAACCTTAATCCTGTCTGCCATGCAGTCGAAGGTCACCATGAAATAATTGTTTGCGAGGAGCCTAATCTCCATCTCGCCTTCCGGCAGCCAAATTCGCCGAGCCCAAGCCTCCAAAAATTGTAGCGAGATTTTTAACCCCAAAAACTTGCAGTAAAGGGAATGTCGAGAGTAATACTCAATATCGTCTGAGAGCATCTCCATTGGAATAACAACATTCGGCCTTTCTTTGCACCGCTCTAGGCACCCATTAATCTTCGGCAGACGAAATCCCCCTGAAGAACCCATCTCGTTTTTCTCCACGTTTAGAGCAAATAAATTATTATCAAAAATTCTAGACCCCTGAAGCAAGGGCTTCGAGCCAACCGCTGAACGGAAATCAAGCTTGGGTCCAGTCCCTGACGATTCTCCTTGAGCCATAGGAGAGACAAAGAAAAACAAATCAGGCTAACAAACCCTCAAGACCACAGGAGAAAAGGCCTCCCTCCAGGCTTCGCCCCCCCAATCCACCACCAATAGGGGTGATTGCAAAGGCATGCGCACACCACCAAAGGGAAACTTCACAAAGGAAAGACTCAGCCGTTACAAGAAAACAACTCCGCTACAGAAGAAACGCCGCGCACCAACAACACCCGTACGCCCAAGCACCACAATCCCCACAGGCCTTTCAAGCAAGTAGACTCTCCCCTGACCGACGCACACAGAAACACACCCAGCCGCCAAGCACACAGACGAGGGAAGGAGCAATGACCGACGGCGCAGATCAAACCCCCACCTCCGCACAACAAAGAAGAACAGGAACTCTGAAAAAAGAAGGCAGAGTAGCCCAGCCCCGAAAGAAAACAGACCCCCCTCAGAACACACGCATGCAAGACCAAGGCGAGCTAGAATTGCGAGCCGCCCTAGCTGGAGCCTTGTTTACCTGAGAGGCATGCATAGAGTGTTATTCCTGTTGATTTCCCACGTTTATAATGTATGTTAATTTATATAATATATATAATATATTTAGAAATATATTATAATATATTATATATATTATATGCATTAATACATATATTATATAGTTGTTAAATTAATTATTTGTTGAGATAAAAATAAAATATATAAAGTTTTTTGAATATATAAATAAGAATATATTTGTGTAGGAATTAGAATATAGATTTATTGTAGTTCTTTTCTTTTGTGCATATATTTTATAAAATAAATTGGTATGAAAGTGAATTATTGAGTTGTTAGAAAATTAATTTTGTAATTTCTATATTACATTGTATGTGGAATGAAAAGATGTGAAAATATAGAATTTATTTTAAAATGAAGTTTGTAAAGTCAGGAAATATTTAAATAAAATAATTTCTTAGTTGTATCAGAAAAGATTTGTTTTAATTATGATTGATTTGAATATTGTGTTCTTGACTAAAATGAATGGATTTAGTATATCCAAAAGGTAGAATTGTATTTGCTTCAAGATATGTTAATTTGAGAATTGGGAAAAGGGGAATGTCTTTATTAATCAAGTCTTCCAGAACAACTGGTAAAATGGGAAAATTGTGCTTGTTAAGTTTAAGTTCTTGCGTAGTCTAGGGATGTGTACATGGCATTTGCTTGGTGATTAACACCTGTATTATGATCATTGATTGTTGTACGTATGATCATGTTTGGTCTTTTTAGAGATTTTGGATATATGTACACTTTGTATACCCTAGAAGGAAAAACATAGATTTATGTGTTATGTTTAGGGGAGTGGCTAATTGTAAGGGCCGACACACAAAGTGGTGTCAGGGTAACTTACAATTAGTTAACTAAGTCAGTGATAATTAAATGACATTGTAGATTAGAATTAAAACTCTTAACAAGTTATGTATGCCTCGTTTATGACTCATAAGCTACTACAGTTATGAGTATAAGTCGAGAAGGCCTGGAATGGTAAAATCGGTGTCTCGTTTCCTTAAGAGGCATTCGATTCCGCAACTGTATGTAATAGGGGCCGAGTTTCGTAAGAGGTTACCAGGGTAACCCAAGGATTGGGGGCCGAGACCTAGGAAGAAACACCAGGGTAACCATTGCATCGTTGTGATGACACTCCACCTAGAATAACAGTTAAACCTTGTGATTGTGTTTCAAATCAATTGTCAAATCTGGAAGTAATGTAACCAATAGTGTGTATGTACTAGTGTCTAGGGTTAGTAGATTTGGTCTAGGTAGCCTCATTACTATCTCCTAGCACGGGGGGTGGACCTACGGGTACCACATGGTTGGGTGGAACGTGCACCTTACTCCGTTGGGTCCCCAGTTTGTTCGTTGCATTGAGCGCTTCAAGGATGGAGAGCTCGCACATGGACTTTGTTTATACTTTCATCATTGTAAATTGTAATTTGAAATGTAAAAACATCCCTCAAATGTATAAGAGGTGATCTTTTGTAAATTGTAGTTATTATTTGAACTATCTCATCAGATGGATGAGTATTGTAACATCATATCAATGCAATGTATGGAAATGTATTTGTAATTTATTATATCTTGAATGGGAAATTAAATTATTATGCAATGTTTATTTTATGTTATGAATTATTAAATGCAATGCGGAATACTTAAGTCGCTTATGGAGAACTTAAAGTAGTGTAACGTCGTTTAACCTAAGAATGTATGCAACTAATTAACATAGTATTAATACTTTTTTAAAAAAAAAATTATTACACTTTTGCAACATTCTTAGGTTAT
>VDFB02211013.1:0-14465 GCA_007258455.2 Sequoia sempervirens
AATTTCAAATTCTGGCAAGATTTAGCCTCCTTTATTTAATGAATTCATATGTCGGCTTGGTGTGATGTAATTTTAGGATATTAAGCATAAGTATAAATACAAGGTTCCTTCTCTCATTTTCTCCTAACAAGCATCCTAAGCAATCTATCAAGCAATCCAAGCATCCAAGTCTTTTCAAGAGTATATTTATCAAGTATTTGGAGCCATTTCAAGATTCAAGCATCATATCAAAGAGCTTATTGCATCATGTGTGTTGTTGTGCTAGCATTTGTGATGTAGGGTTTTGATTCAAGCAAGTAATTCAAGTCCTATCTTTCAAGCATTCAAGATCCATATCCATTGCAGCCATTGCACACAAGTTTTCAGATTTTATAAGGGTTTGGTGAGTTGTAGCATTGCATGTTGTTCTTTCACCATTTCCTTCATTATTTCTATTTCATTTCAAGGTCTGGTTACCAACAAGGGTTTTGACCAAGGCAAACACCCATTCACTAACAAACAACAAGTTTTTACCATCTTGCATATTTGTGATTGCAAATCTAGGTTGAAGACTTGAAGATCACTTGGAGTGCAAAGTTTCATTACAAAGTTGTAAACTTTACAGAAACTCACCTATAGGCTGAATCTAAAATTTTTAGAACTTGAGATCGAAAAGGAAGCAAGTGTAGACCTTGGACCTCAAGATCCTGTTCAGAGTTTGCAGAAATTAAAAAAAAGAATAATACACCATCTTGGGTGTCTTATTCCTCCCGATCATATTTTTCAAAGATTCCTTTAGATCTGATTTTGACATCTGAAGACTCTATATTTTCCCTGAAAAATAGTAGTGGGACTAATACGCCATTCTGGTCGTCTTAGTCCTCCACAACACTTTTTGGAAGCATCTTTATGTTTCTAGAATCCTCATAGAATCTCCACATTTCCCAGGTGCACACATACTATCTTACTATTACATAATTTCATTATTTGCATCTCTCATTTAGAATATATTTCTAGTTTTAGGTTATTTTGCATATGACATTGTGTTTTCCAACATTAAATCTTTTCCAAGAATTTTCTTGGTGGTGAACCCCTTAGAACTCAAAGAACCCCCTCCTAGGTCCTTCCTAATTGTGAATTGACTCACCTTGTGAGGTTGTTAGTCATTCCTATTAGGACCCCTAGGACATTATTGAATGATTGGTGGAAAAAGAATGATATCTTTAGATATTGTATTTTTCAATTCATCATTTTGGTGAACCCGACTCTTTTGAGAATTCATTTCATTTCTTATTTGGAGTCCATTAAATTCCTTATATCTAGATTGCATTCATTCTTGCATTGCATCTTGCATTAGTGAAAGTGCATCTAAGGTATCTTGCATTTTGCATTAGTGAAATTGCATTTAGGGTTTCCTATATTTGCATTAGTGAAAGTGCATATAGGTTGCATTTTTAATTTCTTGCATCATTTCATTTCATTAAAAAAATTGAAAAGTGCATTTTTCTTCATCTTAATTACATTTAGAAATATTCTTATTGCATTCAAAAATTGAAAAAAAATGCATTCCATATTGTGTTCAATTGCTTGTTCCTAGTCCTTCCAACACACATACCACTATCATATTCATCTCCATCACACACTACAAGCAATGACCATATCATTAATCACCTCTCAAAAAAAAATTCATCCATCCAATGTCAAGTTTCCACCATAAATCAAAATCAAAATGGTCCACCTTCATACTATGTCAAGAGCAATCCATTGTCCTCAGATATATTGAGAACTCTAGTTCCACCAGGTATAGAGATCCCTAGATTCGAGAAATATGGAGGAAAGAGAGATCCTACAAATCATGTCAATGCCTTTACTACTTTGTGTAGTGACTTTATCCTTGAAGAATTTTTTTTGGCTAAACTTTTTTCCTCATCCTTGAAAGACATTGCCTTGGATTCATTTTCTGTATTACCGAATAACTCAATTTGTTCATTCAATGAATTTGTTGAGACCTTTATTAACCATTTACAATTGCACATGGTCCCTGAAATGACATTGGATGATTTGATGAGATGCAAGCAAAATGAGGGTGAAAAATTCATTAACTTTATTTCATGCTACCAATCAGTTTATTCCCAAATCAGTGTGAAGATTCTTGATTCCTACCTTCAAAAGATGTTCTTAGAAAAATTGCAAAGAAAGATAAGGAATAATCTCACCATGATGAAATTCCCCTCCTTCATGCATTTATGCACTACCCTTCAATACTATCAGAATTCCCTAACCAGTAGTGAACCAAAAGCCACCCCTACCTATCCCGAAAAGACCGAAGCCTCAAACCAAAATTCTTACCAACCTTTCAAAAGACAAAATTAAATTTCCCTTCAACTAAATTCCACCTCTCAACCTACCCAACCAGTTGATACCCACGTAGTTTCTATAAAGAAGAGTAATCCTTATATCTTTGGGGATCCACAAAGACAATTCGCTCCCTTACCCGACACACTTCACAACATTATGACCCAACTATTAAACAAAAACATGCTTACCTTACCTCACGTTCAACCCCTTGACCCTAGTAAGGCATTACCTCTGAGCTTTAGAGACAATGCCTATTGTGCTTATCCTTGACAAAGGACATGATACAAAACATTGCAAGCATCTTAAACATCTTATGCAAGACCTCATTGATTCCAATCATATCCAAATTGGAGGTGTAAATAATAAAAGGTAATAAGTTTGTGGCTCCTCCCATAAAAATTGTAAATGTTACCAATCCCATGCTTTAATATAAATATTTCATTTTTTAAGGCTAGTGAAATGGGCCCAATGTGATGAATGTTATAGATGATGATGTCCCAGGCAATCATAGACAAATTCTATATGGATGTCCAGAGTAGACAAAGTCCTATGGATGCCTAATGAACAAAGTACTATTGATGATGATACAATAATGATAGGAGTGGTTGACATCGATCCTCGTAAACAACAAGCCATTGACATTACTTTCCTTTAAAAGGAAACAACCAAACCATGCACTGATGGTCCTCTTTACATAGCCGACATAATCAATAAGAAGCCCACTCCTGGGATTTTAATTGATTATGTCTATGGACAAAATGTGATCACAAAAGAACTTTTATATGTGCATGAACTTTCTCAAGATAGATACAATAAACCGAAAGCATGGATTAAAACACATGATGGTTTTTCTCATGCTATGATGGGATCAATCACACTCCCTTTACAAGTAGGACCAAAGCAATAAAATGCATCATTCTCTATTATCTCTAATTTGTTTCTAATTTCTACCATTGTGAAGTTAGGCTACGATAAAGCTTCCTCCATGAATGTGGTTGATAGATTTATCCGTAAAAGTGCTTGAGTTTTCTAGTTGGCAATGAAATGTTCACAATGAACCATAGTAGTGGCTTTAGACCTCTAATCTTCTAGCCCCGGCAAATTTCTGCTTAGATTATATTGTCGAGTGTTATTGACACATAGAAATGGAAAGATGTTGGCAAATTAGTTTCACAAGAAAATATTTTGCCATGTTCCCTTTTTATAGAGGAAAAAATATAATTAGAGGATATATGGTGATGAGGTGTGTGGATGAGCTTGTTGCACCATTCATATATCCTAGATGGTTGGTAGATTATCATAGATGGCCTCACAATGATGAGTTGCCACTATATTTCGTCAGACAATTATATGCAGAGTTTCATTTACAGAGAGATGTGGACTACACATCTTATCTTGAGCATGTTGGCCAAGGTAAAGGCCTTTTTTCTGACAAACTTGAGCTTAGACATTGAGACTTGGCACCACCCATGAACAAGAGGGCATTAGTTGGCCCAAACCTTTTCGTTCTACCAAAACATTTAGAATTGGCAGCGATAGGGGACTCAACAACATGCTCCACTAGATCCTATATTTTTGATAGTATTTCCATTATTATGATACAGATCGATCAAATGTCATTTGATCAAGTTGGTAGATACTTATTACACTCACGGATCAGCCTTCCTGCCACTGAGGCTACATCTACATCTTATGATCCGTTTATTCGTGCCGATCTACCTACTCCTTTAGATGTTGACCATATGAGTCACACAACTCTGCGTAATATGTGTAGAGTCTTTGTTTTATATTTACTAGCATCTTATTAGGTCATCAGTGAGGACCATGGGATCCCTCTTGACCAGGTATAGGCCTTTATTAGACAGTGATATCCTGGTACACATACAAGCCACGGGGTGGCAACTTTAGAGGATATTCCATAGTAGCCTACAGGATCTCATGCACATCATGTTTCTATTTATCCTATAGCTTTTCCAGGTCCTCAACATGTTACAGATCAAAGTGAGGTTATTGGGGCACTTGATCTTGTCCATGGCACATATAGTCAACTTCTTTTGGGCACTGATACTGTACCACCTACAAATCCCACTGCATTATCTTTACATACTTGTGATATTAGTGGGATTGGTAGAGCCATCGAGGAGGCACAATAGGTATTTGAATAATATATATATATATATTGTGTTCTAAAAATTACATACATACATAATTTATTTTAAATTCTAGTTCTTTAACTCCTGATTGAAATCGTGTATTTGAAATTTTTTAGCAGTATGGTGATTTGTCGAAGTTTGGAAATTTGGAGCATGATGGCGATCCCATGCAGTATACAGTTGAGGTACATTTACATAATAATAAAATAAATTACTTGTAAGTTTGAACACATTGAACTTGTACATTGTAAGTTTTAGATAATTTTACATATATGTACACATAAATGTATTAAAAATTAAATTACATGTGTACTTGAACTCATGCAAGGCTTGGGATGTGGCTCAGGACACAAATCAGGAGAGCTTGGATCAGGACACGGATCCACACATCTTGGATTAGGAGAGGGATCATGACATGGATTGAGGGAGAGATCAGGCCATGGATCGAGGGAGAGATCGAGACATGGATCAAGGGAGAGATCAGGCCAGAGATCGGATGATTCTATTCATACTAGATATCCCTCTATTTGAGTTGTTTTACATGTTTTATAGTATTATGGTTTGAGATTAGATTATTATGTTGGAGACACTTTTTATGATTTACATCACATTACATACATTTATGTTTTATGGTATACACTTGTTATTATTTACATAACATTCATACATTATTATGGTTTAAACAGGTTTGTTAGACACATTATTATGGTTTGAACACTTGTTACATCTATTTACATTGTGCATTATTACGGTTTTATTTATTTAGCAAGTTTGTACCTCTATTTAAATTTATTATGGTTTGGGCACTTGTTAAATCTATTTACATCGTGAAATAAAAATGTTGGACTATTTAATGGCTGCTCTTTGTAAACTTAAAAAGATGGGTGTACAATTAATTATAGAAATGAATTTGTCTTTAAATAGGTCAAGAAATAGAAATAATTTGAATGCAAATATGTAAGTTCAAGGTCAATTGGACTAAGAGATTCAATGCTATTTAAGTGGAACATAAAAATGCAATTGGAAATATATGATAAGGAATTCTTAGCTCTAAATATTCATTTTTAAAGTCACTCTAGGTTAAATGTAAATTGTGCATATATGATGCTATATGAACTTAAGAATTCCATATAATCTAATACACATGAATTTGAATGTGCATGCAAAGAATTCAAACTAGATGATGAGTTATACTTGTGTCCAGTTGAATGTAAATGAAATCAAATCTATTCAAGTGAACTTAAGAATTCCATATAATCTAATACACATGAATTTGATTGTGCATGCAAAGAAAGTGATCTAGATAATGAGCTATAAGAGGTGTTGAATTTAAATTAAATCAAATATATTCTTGAACTTAAGAATTCCATGGAACATTTATGCAATTGGAAATTAATAAAATCTCACTATGTGCACATAATATAAGTATCTAGATCTTCCCTGACAATTATTTTTTAAAAAGTGATCAATCCACATAATTACCAAAGATCCCATTACATGTGGTCTCAATCTATACATGGTAAACAAATATTGATGCTATAATATAGCTATCTCAAACACTCCAAACACCATCACTATGATTCACTACAATGAATATTCCAATGCACCAAGGTGAACAAGAAAGACCAATCCAAGGGAACCCATACAAGAACATTCACAAAATGATACATCTAACATACCAAAGGTTATAGAAAATCATGGTTGCTACTCTAAATGAAAGAAAATAAATTACAATGCCAAAGATCTTGGATAATATAATAAAAATGTTGAATGTCACATTAGTAACATAAAAAATAAAGAAAACTAGAGACAACATGTAGATTCTTCACCACTCAAACACCAAATCAACTAGATCCAATTTGTCACAAAATTACAATAAAGTAATCATAGTTTAGGAACCCAATAAGAAAAACTATAAAAAATTTACACTAATAAAGAGCATACCAACACTTTCACATTTAAGAATCTGCTAGAAAAAACCTTCTAAAACCACATGTTCCCAACTTAAACACTTCATATGGTATTCAACATAGCTACTAGTGTTTACCCATGTGACTAGGGGGCCAAAAGAAGACTTCCAACATGAACACTCTCACACAATATATTTATAGAGTAAAAGAACACAACCACCATGTCATAGGGTAGTTAAATACTAATGTAACCGATTTCATTTGTTGAATCTTAGATCATATATATGCAATTTAGAAAACCTAGTGACTTTTAAAAAGTTCACATTTTGTCTAAATTCCTTTAAATAATCTAATTCCAATTGTATTTTTATGTTTGACATGGAATTGTTAAGTTCACTTTCAAATCTTTGATTTCATTTGTTCAACTCCACTTATATGAGCTAGATCATATATATGTAATTTATAAAACCTAATTTATGTTCCAATTTTGCAGTTAAATTTATGTTCCATGGAATTCTTAAGCTCAAGAATCTTTCATTTCATTTGTTCAACTCCACAAGTATATAGTGCATCATATACAATTTACAAAACATCTAGTACAACTTTAAAAATTCTTTTTGGGCGCAGAAATTCCTTAAATCATCCTTGTGACTCTTGTAGGATTTTACAAGGGTCACAAGGATGATTTAAGGAATTTCTAGGAAAAATGAATTTTTAAAGTTGTACTAGATGTTTTGTAAATTGTATATGATGCAAGTTATACTTGTGGAGTTGAACAAATGAAATGAAAGATTCTTGAACTTAAGAATTCCATGGAACATAAATTTATGCAAAATTAGAACATAAACTAGGTAAATTGTAAATTCAATATATATATGATCTAGCATATAAGTTGAACAAATGAAATCGAAGATTTGAAAGTGAACTTAACAATTCCATGTAAAACATAAAAATGCAATTGGAATAGATTATTTAAAGGAATTTAGGAAGAATGTGAACTTTTTAAAAGTCACTAGGTTTTGTAAATTGCATATATATATGATCTAAGATTCAACAAATGAAATCAAAGATTCAAATGAACTTAAAATAATTCCATATCCAACATAAAAATACAATTTTGGAAATAGTTGATTTAAAGGAATTTAGGAAAAATGTTTGAAAACATTTTTAAAGTTACTAGGTTTTGTATCAAGCATATATGAACTAACATACATATTTAAGTGGAGTTTCAAATGTAAATTATGAAATCAAAGATTCTTGAACTAAATTAAGAATTCCACATGGAACAAATTTAAATAAAATTCTAGAAATAAATGACCAAGCCTTTGAAAAAAACCCATTTTAAATCATGTCACATGTCCAATCAATATAGATATAGATAGATCTATAAAAAGTTTGAGTATATATATATCCAGTCATATACATGTACATATATCCAAAAAATAACTTAAAGCTCCTGGTACATATAATTTGGATCCTCTCTATATTTAATTATCTCTAAAATCTTTTCATGATCTTCAATAGGAAACCTCCACTTTTATTTGGTACATCCTCTTTTAGGTAAAGTTTCTAAATTTATTTTTGTTGCTATAACTAAGTGACTGTAATGCAGAACCTTTTGTCCTGGCATATAATCAACAAATATAGTACCATTTTTATCTATCTTTATTTGTTGATAATATGTGCCTTCAATAATGACTGATCCAATGGGATACTCTTGTCCATCACCATCTGTCATCGATCCCACCAATTTGCTTTTTGGTTACATACATCTTAGTAGATAGTAATCTACACCTTCCAGATTGTCAAGATTTGTAACAACAACGAAAATGCCTCCTATACACACACACCATGTAAAGTTTACAAAAGTTGTAAGTATATTTTTAATATATAAATTTATATATAAACATGCTTGAAAATTACATAGAATATATTTAAATCAATTTTAAGATAATCAATTTCCATACCTGTAACAACTAAATTAGATACATGTTCGTAATCAGTTGAATATAGAGGATCATAGACATTGGCATTGTCATTTTCATCAAAAGGAGGCATTGGTATTAATTTTTCCATTTCCCATCATGAAACATACCCATCTCTAATATTCTCACATTGAACAATATTTGCATTGTCCTCAATGCAATCAACACAAAAACATGATTTTTCTCACATTAATTGCATAAGGCCTACTACTTTCCATTGTCATGATTTGATGCAAACTTTATATATATATGTACACACACTTTGAAATCCAAAATTTTAACAAATTTGGACTAGATGTACCTGTAACTTCCCAAAAATATTGTGTTGTATGTTGAGTTGTGAGAGGAAAAATAACTTCTGCACCATTCAACAATTTCATTTGCATTCCATATGGCATTACCTGCAAGTAGACATGTTGGAAAAAAATGTCACTTGTTACTTTCAAGGAACTTAAGAATTTAATTTAGTTTAAATATATCTATTTTTTAAAAAAATATCTCTAGATTCCATATATATATATGGTGAACTACCAACAAGTTCATGTTGAAGAAGTGCATACTCCACACATGCTCCTACTCCATTGTGCTCTCCTTTTCCATGTCCACTCTCATAAAAATTCCACAAAAAATTGGTGTTGCGTCTAACATGTTGATGACTTAACCAAACAAAAGCTTTTGTAGACTTAAATTATCCTATGAAGTTACAAATAATTACACTAAAACCAAATTAGCTTCAAAAAAGTAATTATATATAAATAATTGAACAATTTAAGTCTCAAAGTTAAAAGTAAATAAATAAATAAAATTTTAAAAAACAATGTACTTACCAACACATCCATCAAACCATATCCAATGTTGTTCTTGATTTATGCCACGTTGTCTCAGGTCTTCAAAAAAACATTTTAAAACAATGAGCTACACAACTTCTATCATGACCTGTATCATCACTAATATAAAAGTGAACCTCTTTGATGATAATTCGATCATCTTTGCTACTTTTTATACCATCTACTTGTAACTCGGCATGCCTATACCAAACTTGTACAAAGATTGCAACTTGCTCATAATTCAATAATATTGACTTTGAATCTCAGCTTGAGGACTAAATGTATAGTTCTCAGAGAAATATACAATAGAGAGAATACAACCTGGTGGAAAGCAATTGTTTGAATCAAAAAATTGTTTAGCTTGCCATCTTGCACCATGACAATGTTGGATATGTGGATATATGATATTGTGAAATTTATTCATGAATTCATTTTAAGGCAATCCACTCTCTTTGAGAACAATTTTTTTGGGCTCGACTCCTGACTTCGTTAAGTATGTCTCATAGTCAAATATCTTCCAAATAACTTGCATTTCAATATTGTCAACTTGTAAAAGATTCTTCAAATCTCCACAATCATCACATACATTTTTTATACATTGAACATTGAATTTGTCTGAATTTTCTGATTTTTTGCATACAAGAGACTTCACAAATTGTGTTATGCTTCCAGGGATGGCTATATTTTGATCAATTACTGCCATAGATTTTTTATATGATTGTAGGTGTAGATCAAATTCAACATGATTTCGACAACAAGTTTCACGTACTTTATTTATACGTACAAATGATGGTCGTAGTGTCTCAAACATCCTTTGACAAATCTTCACAT
Source organism: Sequoia sempervirens (assembly GCA_007258455.2). Taxonomy (NCBI): domain Eukaryota; kingdom Viridiplantae; phylum Streptophyta; class Pinopsida; order Cupressales; family Cupressaceae; genus Sequoia; species Sequoia sempervirens. The sequence goes on from VDFB02211013.1 coordinate 10,044, forward strand.
TTGAAAATTCTTGCTTGAATGCTTCAAAAAGTTCACTTTGTGTTGCATCTATAAAAAATTTTGGATGAGAAATTTTTGTACCATATTCACCTATTATTTTTATAGTATCCCTTCTATTGGAAGAAACATGAGAGTGGTTGGTCCAATATTCAATCAGCTGTTTCTTTACATCTTCTAAAATTCTATCTTTTCAGGGAACCCTACAAATATTTACCCAAATTTTCTCAAATTTTTCATCTATTTCATTTTTCTTTTCAATATACCTTTGAACAGTTCCCCTGGAAACAATTAGTAATTCATAAATTGCTTGAACTTATCTTCTATGTGATAATTTCTTACTAGAAATTATATTCATCAATGCTCTACGTGCAACACTTAGATCACTAGATCGAATCTTTTTTTCAATACAATTCAATGCTTCTTGCAAATTTTCAACAATCATTTGTTTTAATGAACCTGATGACTTGTTCCTATTATCAACCCCTAACAAATCCAAAAAAAGGGTCATTTATTTTTGTCTAAATAACTTTGCAACTAATTGTGCTATTCCAATTAGATATTTTTCTTCAAAAAATTCATCTCATATTCTTTTTGAGTGCAATTTTACTGTGCTTTCAGATAACATATCTTTAGATGAAATATTATCAAAAAGCGAATCCTCATCCATCTCCACCATATTTTCCATACCATAGAGAAAATTTATATTACTAGGTTTAGTTTGTTCTTGTACCTGTATGTCACCTTGGTCATCAATATTTTCCATGGGTTGTTCTTCAGTAGATGTTCCTTCACCCACTTTTCTCTTCCTTTGTCTTATTCGATCATACTTCCTCAATCTAGTCCTTGGATTCACCATCACAAATTGCACTCAAAATTGAATTCACTTGCATACAAATGTACACACATGAGCTTTCAATGAAACATGCATAGTTAATATTGCATAAATATCTAACACTAAATTATAAATTGTTCATTTGTTTTAAAGCCAAAGTAAAAAAAAGCATTCAAATTACAAACATATCACATGAGAAAATTTGGTATCATAAGCATATTTGGTATATATTGATGATATCACTTGAAAATATTTAAAGCATGTAACTAGATGCACGTGCTAGATCATGATATCACTTACTAGATCACCACTAAATGTGCATCAATATGTGGATCTTTTAATAAAATGAGTACTATAAAAAATAGAAAGAGAAACATCATGAGCTCGATATATACCTAAATGTGTAGATCACCAAGTATAATTTGTACATGTAATCAATTCAAGTGAACCTAAGACATGTTCCAACTTAATGCAAGAGCATGGAAAAACTTGGACAACATGTAAGAAATTTAAAATTAACAATTAAAAAGGAAATGGACTTGGATAGAGGCTCAGTTAGTGTACATGCCATGTAGGTGAGGTTGAGGAAAAACATTTAAATAAGGGAAACAAATAAATTAATCATGCAAAGTATGAGTGTCTAGGGAAGGATGAGACAATCTTGATGAACTTTGAATATAGCATGTGAAACTACCACTTCATCTCATTTGTTCTTGAATCTTGGATTCATGTGTACATTATTTCACACCTAAGGAGTTTGATGTAGGGGCACAATAGGTTGGATAACCTAAACATTATATAAAAGGATCTAGATGGTGAACACATGAGAGTAGAACATGTTACAAGGAGGGAGATAAATGCACAAGAACAAGGGATGAAACCCACACATGAGAAATAAATTAAATGTAGAGAAGAGAAGAGGTGCAAGGGAAAACATGATTGTGCACATGCATAAAGCTAGTTTTCTCGAGATGGGTAGGATAGTATAATGCAATTCATGAGGGGGGAAAGGCACAATTCCTCTAATTTAAATATATCGTACTAAAAGACTTATATGATGTGAAAGAGAGAAAACATTATATATCTCCTATGAAAAGGTAAATAGCAATGAAAGGATAAGATTACAAAGGGGAAGGCATGATTCCTTAAATGCAAGGATGTGACAAATAAAATCACACTATGTTAAGGATAAAGGGTTAATGACCTAAAATGTAAGGATATAACCATATAATCATAAGATGTAAAGGCATAGAGACATGATTCCCATAATATGAAGATGTAGCATGATGAAGGTATAAGATGTAATGGAATGCATGATGCCCTCTAGTCTATGTGGTAACTAGATAAAAGTGTGACATGAACATATATAGGATCAAAGAAAATAATCATTTTAGTCAAAGAATAATGTGGAAAAATTTACATGAGAAAAGTATCACAATACATGCATGAAAATTTAAGAATTAATGAGGCAACATCATAAACCAAAATTATAAGGCAAAGATCATAAAATCTTGAGTACTAAACAAAAGTCTAATAAACATAAGCATGCAAAACATAAAATAGAAAAATAATATATGTAAAAGATAAGTCCAAGTTGGAAATAAAAGTAAAAGCAAAGGTAAATAAAACATAGGCATAAGGAGGATGTAGACACAAGAATGGGAGGAAATATTTCAAGAAAAGAAATTGGAAACTAAAAAGACTCCAAGTACGGAAGATAATCTAATGTCCAACCAAATATAAAAGATGAAATAAGTGTGAAAATCACAATGATTCAAACAAGATGTATTAAAAAATCTAAAATATAAAGAAATAAAAGGTATATGGAAGAATGGGTGAAGGAGGTCACAATATACATGACATAGAAAAAAATTAAAAAGTGAAAATGATACCAAGAAGAAGTGACATAAAAATCATAACACATGTTTAAATTTGTTTGTGTCAAAATGTAATACAAAAGGTGTATTTGCATCATCCCCATGCTAACTAGGAATGTGAAAATGTTCATAAAGCCAAGAAAAATAATGGAAGAACATATAATTGGTGATCAATAATAATGAAATCTAAGAATTTAATTCATATATCTCATATTAGGTGGTTTCTCTTTGTCATGGGCAAGCTCGATATCATCATGTAATGTAAGAAAAGATGATGAATCATGAATATGCATATGTATGATCTAGGCTAACAAAATAGATCACCAATTTACATATTCCTTACCATCATGAAAGGTATATATATCTAAATGAATTTATTGATAGGTCTCACATGAGCTATGGGAGAATTTGGTGATCATGTGAAACACATTATAATGTATAAAATAAGAAAGGATATAAAAAGAACATGTGGCTCTATGGACATATCTAATCATCATGATATGTAGAAGGAATATCATCATAAGATGCAACGAAAATTGTGAGTCTTTGTACATGTGTACACCATAACCTAATAACCCTTGTTCTTAACCATATTCAAATGAAAAATAGTAAAAACAAACTTCAAATGCACTCATGAAAATAGTGACATAATCAATCAAATAAGTTGAAGATCAATGTACTTTCAAAAATAACTCTCTTATTGTCCAAATACATTTTATTTTGTCAAAATAAATCTTCTAAAGTATCAAAATAAACCTTATTTTGTCAAAATAAATCTTCTAAATTGTCGAAATAAACCTTCTTTTATCGAAATAAGTCTTCTAAATTGTCAAAATAAACCTTCTTTTGTTGAAATAAGCCTTCCTTTGTCGAAATATGCCTTCCTTTGTCAAAATATGTATTTTACTGAATTTTCTTAAGTTGAAAAAATTTTAAAAAAAATTATATCATCAAATTTTCTTAAGTTGAATTTTAAAAAAAAAAATTATATCAACCGTTTTCAGCCGAGCACCTGTCGGTCAATCATGTCTCGAGCATGTTTCGACCGAAACCTGCTCAACTGAAACAGGTTTGACTGAGCATATCTAGTTGGCTGCCTACTTGGCACCCAACTCACCTTTTTTTAGAATTTTTTGAAACATTCAACTTTAACAGAGTATTTCTCCAATTAAAATGTTTTTTCTGCAAAAACAAAAAAAATACCCTTTTGTAGAGCTCAAAGTGGTGAATCCAAATATGTAACTTTTTTAATTTTTTGATTAGTTTTAATATATTTTATTTTTAAAATAATGCAAGTAGGTTGTTAAAGTTAGAAAAGAGGTTGATTAGAAATTTTAAAAAATAGTAAAACATATTTTTTTTAAAAAATATATATGGGGCACTAGAGGAAAGAGTCCTCTTCAAAAGGGTATAATTTATTTTTTGAAAATAATTAAAAAATTAGACAATAGTTGATGTCCCATGAAAACTATCAAACTTTGACAAGTTTGACTTTAAAACGTTATTATGAGAAAAATATACATCAAAATTTGATTTTTTTCCCATGCACTAGATATTGAAATTACCTATTTGGAGAAAAAAAATTTAGGGAGAAATGAACTTTTTTTCAATTTGTTTCTTAATGGTCCGTGAAGTCACTTTTTTTTGAAATTTTCAGCATTCCAAAATCTGTTCTTAAAAGGATAAAAAAATAATGAAAACAATTTTTAAAAA
>VDFB02211014.1:0-10561 GCA_007258455.2 Sequoia sempervirens
GGTCAATGAAGGTGTTAAAAGTGAAAATTTTTCTAAGGCAGTTAAATTAGACGGAGACCCATCCAAATGCGCCCAATGTTGAAAATGGATGCTTGGTAGGCAAAATGCGCCTAAGTGCCAAAATGAAACCTTGGAGGGTGATTTGCGCCCAAGGAGATTGGAATGATGGAAATTTTTCTAAGTGTTGGAAACTGAAAATGAACCCTCTCATTTGCGCCCAGGCTAAACTAAAAGTTGAAGGTGCAAAATGCGCCTGAGGTGGTCAAAATTGAACGTAGACCTAGCCATATGCACCCCTCTTTAGAGAAGTTGAAAATTTCACTAAGGCATAAATTGAAAGTTGACCATGTGATTTGCGCCTCTACCTGGGAAATTGCAAAATTTGACTAAGTGTTGGAAATGAAAGCACCATGATCAATATGCGCCTAGGCCAAAATTAAAACCTCCATAGTCTAAATGCGCCTGGCATTAAAAATGAAAGTCGGATGGGTCATATGCGCCCTTGAGGTTTTGAAAGTGAATGTTGATCATATAAAATGCGCTCTAAGTTGAAATTGAAACCTCCACCTCTCATATGCGCCTAGTCAAAAAGTGAGAGCTTGATAGGTGTTATGCGCCTTGGTGAAAGTAAAAGTTAACCCACTCAAATGCGCCTTAAGACCAAGAGATGACTTCTAGAAATGACTAAGGCATTGAAACTCGACATAGACCCATCCATTTGCACCTAATGTTGAAAATGAAAAGTTAGATGGTCCATATGCGCCCCAAGTGATAACTTTGAGAGTTGAATACGCCCAGTCTTGAAATTGGAAATTGCTAGCATAAAATGCGCCTTGGTTGGAGAAGGAAGACGTTGATAAAGGTTTAAGTGTTGAAAATGAAAGCTGGTTGGATGATATGCGCCCAGCCCAGGGAGGCAAGGATAAAAAGCGACTAAGTTAAAAACTGGAAGTCAGAGGTCCCAACTGCGCCCAGATCAAAAGGTGAAAGCTCCAGCACTGATATGCGCCCAGATCAAAAAGTGAAAGCTCTTTCTTTAAGATACGCCCAGGATAAAGAAATCTGTTGGCCAAATTGAAGGTTGATAGTATGAAATCCGCCTATGCCTGGGAAGTGAGTTTTAAAAAAAAAAAAAAATTTGGAGTCTGGAAATTGAAAGTTGACATAGCCATATGCGCCCAAGCTTGAAGTTTAAAAGGCATTCAAAGTTTTAAAAAAAAAACGATTTAATATTCAAAAGTGATCAAGCAATATTAAAAGGCATCAAGAAGAAAATTTTAAAGGGGACGTTGGAAATGAAGTTATAATAAGCGCTTTGATTAAGGGAGATATGAATAAAGAAAAATAATGCCTAAAGAAAAAAAAATTAATATCTCCCCCCTTTAAAATCACTGGTGATTTTCTTAAAATTCAAAGGCGTTTAGATTTTCCCTCAGCACGATTAAATTGAAAGGCATTCGGAGGAAATTAAAATTTCTCTTAGCAAGACGGAGAAATTAATTTAATTAATTAATTAATTATTTTCCTAAGTCTAATATTAAATTCCCCCTTCGATTTTGACCCATGCAATTTTAAAATTTCGGACGATTTAATAAGGGGAATTTGTTTTGGAAGTCAATTACGGACGGAAAATAAAATTATGCCTAGCCAGTTTTGACAATCGATGTCGAATTTTTTTAAATAAATAAATTAAACTGGCAATTAAATTAAAATTTTAATTAATTAAAAGTGCCATTTTAAAATACAGTCGAGATAACTTCAAATCGATGTAAAAATGATTTTCTCGAAATCACTGGAGGTAACTGGCAGTCAGGAGGGAATTTTAAATTTAAATTGAGGAAAGAATCTACCCGAATAGCAAATTGTCATAATAATTGCCTGACGACTGGAATATTCCCTTTTAAAATTAGCAAACGCGTCAGTCATGATGAAGGGAATAAAAAGCATCTGCTAAAATTAGCGCCAGCCTTTTGCTATAAAACTCTGAGGATTTTCATTCTCATTGCACAAGATTCGAAGTTGAAATTTATGCTGGCAAGTTGAGTTGTGAGATTTCATTTGAGAGTTGCTGAAAGATTGAGGTGCTAAGTTCGATTTTTGCAAGAGACTGAAGTTGCTGAAAGTTGATTTCTTGAAGTTGCTGAGATTCGAAGTTGCAAGTTGCGAAGTGCTTCGAAGTAAAAGGGTTTAGCATTTTTATTTCTTCACGTTGTTGAGGTATGTATTCGAAGTTGCTGAAACTTTTTATTTTGCTGAAAGTCGAAAATGCTTTGAAATTAAAAGTTGAAATGCTGAAATCGTTTATTTATGCTGAGAGTTAAAATGCTGAGATTGTTTGAATGCGAAGTTGCTTGAGCTTTAATTTTTTCGAAGTTGTTTGAAATTGCCGAGTGTTCGAATCGAATTAGATTTAAATTGTAAAGCCTTCGAAATTGCTGTTTTATAATTTGCGAAGTGCTGATTTTCGATTGCTTTTCAAAGTTGCCGATTTATAACTTCCGAAAAGTTGATTTTTAATTGTTGAAGCTTGCGAATTTTAACTTGCTCGTTTAAAAACTCTCGAACTTATTTAAACTCTTCGAAGTTGCTGATGTATAACTGTCGAAGAGTTGATTTCAAACTTGGTAATTTAATTCGAAGGCTTGCTGATTTTAATTTGAAATTGCTGATTTTAAAAATTACTGAGACTCAACACGCTTTTTCGAAGTTAAGATTGATAGAGTTAAGTTATTTCTTTTGGCTGCGAGTTGCTGGAGGTTGAAGTTTAATTTTTGAGAAGTCAAAGTTGGCTGCTAACGCTACTAACTTGTATTTATTTTTGCAGCCAACTCCAACTGCCAGCCGCCTCACGTGATGGTTGTTTTAAAAGTTGATGGAGTAATATTCGCTTTTTGTTTTGCAGATGGCTGACGCTGCTGGAACTAGCAAGGTTGGAACTAAGGCTGCAAACAATGAAGCTGTTAAGGAGAACGCCTCCAGGCAGGCGAAAATCAAGAGTCTAAAGAAGTCTTTCATCCCGGAATCAAAGATCATCTCAAAGCATGGAAACCTGACAGATACCAATCTCGGGCCATTCAACCTCGAGGCATTCATACGCCGAATGTACGGGCAAGGTGGCAACCTTCCAACAGATGCATCACGAAATATTGTGAAGAGCGGGTTGTATAATGCAGCAGGCTTCCAACCGGCGGTCCGTTGTCCCGAGTTGATCATGGAGTGCGCCAACTGCTACAATTCTGAGGATCGGACTATCACCTCCCCCGATGGTTTGATCATGGCTAATTTCGCTCCAGATGCAATCGGCGAGGCGTTTGGAATCCTCGCCACGGACATGTTGTATAAGTCCAAGGCCAAGGCAGATAAGATGTACGCCACAACCTTCGAGAAGTGCATGAAAAGAATAAACACCTCATGGATGCGCAAGCCAAAGCCACCTGCTGCCAGGCTACCGAAACAAATAATCTCAGAGGAGCTGAAGCAAGAATATTGCGACATCATTATGTTGCTCAGCAGAGTCAATGGTAGCCCGCAATCTTTCATATTCGAGCCATGGATGTTCTTTTACATCAGTGTAGTGCTTGAGGGGAACGAGCAAGTAAACTGGGCGAAGATGATAAGTGATAACATCGATGAGCAGTTCCGGAGTCTCAGAAGAACAAAAACATTTTATATGAGCTCATACGTCATCTATATGTTGGCTCGAATGACCAAGTACAGGGGATTGGCGTACCAAGAGCCAATTGGCTGCGGCTACAATCAGTTTAAGATCCACCAGTCGTGCAGACAGTTGCATCTTACTCACACTGGTGACTTTCAAAGAGTGAATGATGCCTTTACCATGTACATCACGAGAACCCTTCAGCAAAGGCTACAACAGAGGATATCCGAGGAAGCTCAGATGCTCATCGAGGAATATGGGTGTTGGTTCGTCCAATTCCCGAAGTTCACCTATCTGAGGCTTCCGGGTTATGATTCATATGTTTACAAGTTGCCAAGGTATCCAACTAATAGAATGATATTACTCGAGTTGTCTAGGCAACTGGTGGCCTACGACAAGATTATAAGGCGAAAGAAGAAGGGAGGTCTTCATTTTCCCATTGTGTTGGGAAATTCACTCGAGGAATGCCCAACTTTACAAGCAGCCAAAGAGGCCGAGGATGAGCTAAAATTCTACAAGCTGACTCTTCACACGAGCCGACAGAATTTTGACCCCAAGGGAATGATAGGAACGGTACAAGGAGAAGAATACAAACACAAGGCTCACCTGGAGGACTTCTGGGCAAATGCTGGAAGCGAGGATGAAATTAGGAGAAGGATGTTTTCGAGGCTGCCTCTAAAGCTAATCAGGGAGTGTGAGGTGATTAAGGTGCCGGATCAACTCGAGGAGGATACTAGGGTCACCCATCCAGATTATGAAACGGTAAAGAACGCTCCGATGCCACCAATAGATTGGGCCGAACCAGAGATTGCAGATCTAGACACTCTGTCTATCTCAGTCATGACATTCACGAGGGCTTGGGTGGATGAGCGTGTTAACAGGTTAAGAAGAAGGTCAGTCGCCCTCACGTATGACCTCATGGGTGATAGAAGACCGCCGGTGGTAGCCAAGAGGAAGAAGCAACTCACACGAGGTCCAGAACCGAAAAGAAGGGAGCCCGTTCAGCCAGAGCCGCAAGGGTCAAAGGATACAACGTCCACTCAGCTGGTATCTCATGCCTCCAGTAGGCGTGAAGTTTCGTTGTTTGCTAGTCAGAGAGCTCTGAGAAATGAAGAACCGGAGGTTGGAGAAGTCAACCAGCCTATGCCAAAAGAAGTAGATACCCAGAGTGTGAATGATCCTGAAGGTGCCGATAAGCGAGATGAAGGGGAAGAAACAGATATGGACACCCACTTCGACTTTTCCTTCGGAGAAGAAGATGCTGGGACACATGAGGGAAGTGATCAAGAGGTCGAGATAATCGAGCCTCCACCAAATACTGCTCGGGAAGAAGTTCGAGAAGTGGAAGCAACTGAGGAGCAGCCTCTGATTGTTTATGATATTCAGCGAAATTGGCTTTCACAGGCGATCAGAAGGGACCAGGATGATGACGCCAACCTAGCAATTGAAATGGAAGAACTCTTGAATAGAACAAGCAAGTCGCCAAAGCGGAAGAGGGCGAGAAAATATACAAGGATAGAAACAAATGAAGCCGGTTCCCGTAGCCTTCACATCGCTGCCCCAAGAGAAGATCACGATTTGAGTGATGCAATGTCGGAGAAGTACACAATCACCACAATTGAGTTGGGACGCCCTTCAGGAGCGCAGGTGGTGGAAGAAGCTGAAAGTTCATTTCAGGCATTAAAAGATAGGCTGGTAAAGAAAGAAGGAAAGTATAAAAGGTTGAAGAAAGAGCACAGAGCGTTGGTTGAGTATGTGCAAAATCTCGCACATCCTGTTGCTCAAGGTAATCCAGCAGCGGAGCTTCCACCAGAGGTGCCACGTGAGCCGATCAGCGGCTTGGAAGAGGTGAAGAGGGCTGTACAAGAAGGAGATAAGTGGGTGAATGGTGTCCGTGCTGAGGTAGAAAAGTTCATGGCGGATCTCGTCTCAGCATTCCAAAATGCTTCCGGTATTCTTTCACGTTTGGATAATGTTGAGCAGGCTTGGGGAGATACCCACATCTTTCAAGACAATACTATCCCACGTCTTGCTGTTTTGATGCGTGTTCCCACGCAAACTCTGGTGGATGAAGGGGTAATTCAAGCGGGTGATAGATGTGACTTCCGTGGATGGCATTCAGCAGCGTTCACAGGGAAGAGTTTCTTTGACACTGCAGCAATAGAGTCTTCCAGGATCAGAAAGGCCATGAGGAATATTCGTGAGAGTATTCTCAACACTTTGGAGTCGGTATTTGCAAAAAGGCTCGCACATGAAGAGGTAGATGCAGAAGGATTAAGGGCAAGATTGCAGCCATTCTTCTCTGAGATGAGAACATTTTCCCAGTTGGATTTTGAAAACATCTCCACGTTTTCAACAATCATTCAGAGCACGCAGGATTCCATCGAGACTTGGGGAAAATCGTGCGAGAAGCATGAACAAATGGTGGCCATCTTGGAGTATCAGCTGAATCTCACTCCATCAATTTCAGAAGAAGAGGTCGACGCAGTATTGGCGAGATTCATAGCATACGCGGTCAGAGAGAAGAGCAAAGGAATCCGGGTCATGGACGAGAATCTTCTAGAAGGTTAGTGGGCATTAATTGCTCATGGTGGTCAAAGGAGGAATCTGCTATTTTGGGAGCATTTATGACGCCACTCCTCCACCTTCTGGCGGTTTTTAGGGCAAAGCTCGTCTAGGGCTGAGGTGGCTCAATCTGAGCCCTCCATTGTAATTTGATCTGGGCCGTCGATTCAAACAGGCCAGCTATATAAGGGGGAGTCCCCCTCATTTGTACTATAGTAGTCATAGAATCAGAGAATAGAGAGATATTGTTGAAGCAGAATAGAGAGTAGAAGCTTTTAAGTTAGAGTAGTTTTTCATTTGCATTGTTGAAGAAGAAGGGGAATTCTCCCTTTGAGAATTTTGTAAGAGATTGTCACAAAGGATTATTCTTAATAAAGCTTTTCATTGATGGTGGATTTCAACTTTGTTTGGAATAGTTCGTGAGGTTTCTTATTCCTTTGACTTCAATTAGGAACTTAATTTCATGCTTGTAGTTAGACATGGATGTTTATGCTTGATATAAGTGAATTTCTTTTATCCATACCACTAACGTTCTTGCTGATGGTAAGCACGTCTTGTGTGGTCAACTGGACTTTTTGTACTTAACTTCGATCAAGGTTCATAGGTAGTTATGCATCGTTGTGATGGTAGTTGCACTATTGAATCCTGATTTGAACATCATTTTCACCCTTTGAAGATTGCACTTACTTTGTTGATGCTGTCCAACAGGAGGCTAAACAATGTTTGTCGAAATTCATTTAGGTTGAGCGTAACACCCATTTGCATTTAGATTAGAAGTTAGATTTTAGAAATCTCTGCAACCATTCAATTCTGCATAATCTTGGTTAGTTTTAGGAAACTTGCACGCTAAAGCCAAATCATTCGCGCAAAATCCCCTTCAAAAGCACAAATTGCTCGTTACTACACTCATTTTGAACAACTACGTAAGTCCCCTCGTGAGTACACAACATATACACATCAACCAAACTGAGCCTATTCGCATTTAAAGAACCTTGGAGTTGAAGGCGTGAGCTCACTCGCAATCTTAGCACGCCGAATACTTTGTTCAAGAGAGAATAGGGTATCCATTTGGAAACTTTGTTCTACCTGGTTGGTGAGGTCACAAAAATCACATCAACAAGTCTACTCTCCAAGAAGGTGGAGTGACTCAAACCTCGCTTCTACGGGCCGTTCAAGGTTATCAGAAAGGTTGGAGCAGTAGCTTATGAGTTGGAGCTACCTTCTAATAGCAGAGTACATAATGTCTTCCACGTGTCACGCCTCAAGAAGGCACTTGGACACAATGTAGTTGCCTCCTCACAGTTGCCACCTTTGGATGAAGAAGGACAGTTGGTTTTGATTCTAGAGGAGATTCTTGATTCCAAAGAGCGTTCTTTGAGAAGAAGAACAATTCGAGAATACTTGGTGAAGTGGAAGAACCACCTATGGAGGATGCAACTTGGGAAAATGATGAGATATTGCAGCATCCTAGTTTGCGATTGCTTGAGGACAAGCAATCTTGGGGAGGGCGGGCTGTAATGTCCCCTTCTCAAACCTGACATTTCTAGTGACCGTTGGCCTATTAGGAGGGCAAGTAGGCTAATTAGGAAAGATAAAATTAGGGTTTCCTATTTTGAAGGATGCTTTTGCTCGAGGTTAATTGTTTCAATGGCGGATTCTTTCTGGGTTTTCAGAGAGCTTTGCAGTGGTATGTTCTTCTTGGCATTCTGAGCATCTTCAGAAATTTACTATTTTTAGTAAATTCTATTTCTGGTAGTAAACCGGTTGGTTTCAGGCACAGTTGACTTTCCTCTTTAGCTGACTCAATTGGTGTATTCAGACTTTGGCCTCGGGATGCAGTTTGAGGTGATAAGTTGAATTATTTTAAAGAAGTCATGTTTTAATGTTATAATTTAACATTGACCCCTTGGCCTAGCAACTTCACTTTAAGTTGTTTTAAAAAGGTGTTCTTTATGGTGGGTGCCTCATTTAAAGAATTAATTAAAGATTTATTCCAAGCATCAACTTCAAGGAAGGAATAAATTAATAATTAAAAAGTCAAAATTGCAGCTTGAAGAAAAAGACGCCATTTGCTGAAGGATTAGGGTTTGACTCTTAAAAGAAGGTTAGGGTTTCGAGAAGGTCAACGAAAAGTTATAAAAGGAAGCCTTGGGTTCTCATTTGATCATCTTTTGTCTACAAGAATGTTATGCTGCCGGTTTGGCTCTGGAATTGCTTCGAGGAATGTAAGCCTCCTAGCTAGGCATTGCTTCTCGCTTGAAAGATAGCGACTAGTAGTGAATTAGTTTAGTTTTGTGAGTTGCATTGGGTTTTGTGCATTGTAATCAGCTTGTAGCTTTCTAGTTCAGATTTATGCATGTTAGAGAATTTTGGAAATTGCATTTTTGCTACAGCAGATTGTTGCTTTTATTCGTAATTCAAAAAAATCAAAAGAGATTGTTCTGGGTATTGCATATTCCATTCTGTCTAGGCAAGGCGCCCCTTTGTGCCAAGTTGTAGAATTTTTAGAGAAGCATCTGATTTTTAAATGCAAATCGCCCCTCTTGCTGGGCCGTACCACCTTGAGTTGCATTGATTTTCGTGCATAAATTAAATAGAGGGTTTTGATCAGCTTTCAGTGTTCTAATTGGATCGCCATCATACTAGGATCATTATGCAATTTGTCTCATGAGATTTGGTTAAGTTTTGAGCAAGTTGTGAGTGGATTTGTGAAGTATAGGGTCGTTGTTCTGTGGGCACATGAAGATCTCGATCACAAAAAAATCAGATTATCAGGTTGGCCTTAATATTGCAGTTTTTGATTTAATCTTCCTTATTCATTGAATGGAATTCTATAAATGTTGTTGGAGCTCTATTTACTTCTCGATTTGTATTGAAAGCAAGGCATTGTCTAACATATTGTAAGCTGGCAATAGTACTGACAGCAGTTATAATCTTGCTCTTTCAATTTGTAATGCTCAATTCTACTTCCAGTATTTGCTAGTGTGTTTACTTTATCTCCGCCCTATGGTAGCTACTTTCCCACTCCGGGTTAGAAAGCACATTCTGGGTGTTGAGTACTTTCAGCATTACAGTTATTTCTTTCAAGCATTGTAATTTGTAACACTCCGCCATATGGTCGCCTCAACTCCATACGGGATTGGGTAGCACATACTTGGTGTCGAGTTCCCTTTCAGTACTTAGTGTAGAAGGATCCTCTGACCATATGCTTGCCATCATCGCCATTCTTGGTTAGAGTTCTGCACAAGCAGCTTGACAAGATCCTTCCTCACTAAATGCTCACACCTTCCCACATCGATCCCGTGTACATTCCTCGTTGAGCGTTCTCAGCATCAAGCGGTTTAGCTGCTAACCTTAACGGGTGCATTGGTTTGTAAACTGTTATTGAAAATTCAAAAAAAAATTGGCTTGGAATATTTCAGTGGTATCAGAGCCAAGATTTTGCCATCCTGTGAACAAGCCGTCTATGAGTGATAGAGAAAAGAGATACATTGCAAGGGAAGACAAGAAAGTTGGAAAATAGTTCCAGCCCTATCAGGCTCCAAAAAGGTCAGATAGCTTTAGAGGTTTTGAGGGCTCATTGGGAGTCTTTTTAGGAAACAGACATGGCAGAAGGTGAGAGGTCCGTTGGGGGTAACGAGAGGGTTACCAGCAACAGAGATGATAGTGGAAAGGGAAGAGAGAGATCCATAAGTCCGGGACAGAGATTTGAAAGGAAGATGGATGCTTTAATGGATATGGTCTCGCTCATGATGGGGAAAGTGGGCCAGAACACCATTCCACAAAACAACTCAGGACATAGAGGAGAACACAGTGCCTCCAACCAGCATGATGGTCATGCAGCTCAGCCTATTTCAAACAACACTTACATCTCAGCCAGTCCATTCAAACCCACCTTCTTGGCACCTATAAACACTCAGCCAGATCCTGAAGAGAATGCTTCATTCGTGGAGCAGTTGAGACTTGGCCGTGCAGAGTATGATTCTCTCCCTGATGACATCAAGATGGATATGTCCTATAATGACTTTATGGATCATAAAAGAAAGAATAAAGGACAAGGGAGACATTATGAGCAAAGAAGAACAACAATTCAAGGGGACTTGTATCAAGCTGTCAACAAGGTTATACTTCCACACTATGACGGGAGTGATAACAGTTCAGCTCGAGCTTGGATACAGAAGCTGGATAACTATCTAGCTCTTAGACCCATGGCAGAAGAGGAGGCGATTAAGTTCGCTACACTACACCTTGATGGGGTGGCGCACGAGTGGTGGTACCATGGCCTAGTCACCTTGGGTCATCGGTCTATCACTACCTATGATGAGTTCACCAATAGGC
>VDFB02211015.1:0-13425 GCA_007258455.2 Sequoia sempervirens
GTTGATACAGAGGTGACGATGAAGTCCTTCCGTTCCATGATGTCAGGTCGTCTCATTTGTTTGGTATAGTTGTTTTGTGTAATTGTCGTCATTGTGTGTTGTGTTATGTGTTTTGTCTTATTTTTATTTATGAGGGCATTTATAGTTATATAGTTAAGGATTTATCTTAATGATTGAAATAATTAGTTGTTTTAATGTTAGATTTAAATGATATTCAAATATTTAGATGATTTAATTGTTTTTGGAAAAATCATATATTGCAATTAAATAATAATTAAATATTAAATGTGACTTAATTATTTTAATCATTTATTTGGTGGTGGATAATTATGAGAATAATTTATTTAAAATAAATATGTAATGTGAATAAAACAAAATAAAAGAATAAAAAGATTGTGTGAGCCAATAGGAATAGAGATTAGGGAAAAAGCTAGCTTTTAAAGAATTGTTTTTCTTTTAATTTTGATTTTTGAGGGTTTTTGAGGACAGGGGCAATATATTTTTATTTAATTAGGAATTTTTGTAAGTTCTTACACACACAGAAGATCAGAGAGATTAAAGTTTGCTCAAGTCATTGTCTATGTACTTTTGATTATGAAGAGATTAGTTTTGTATCTTTTGCTATTATCTGAGGAGAGATTTAGGAAAGAAATTTTTCTACAATCTATGCTGGTGTTGTCTTGGGGAGTTCGTTCTGGACTAAGAATTGGAATTGAGTTCGAGGGCATCAGAGTCAAGCCGGCATCTTCAAATTTGCATTGGACTCCAGTTTCCTCTCGTAGTCTTCTTCTCATACCCTTTCTTCTATCTGTCTGCTTCAGAAAAGAAAAATATATTTTATTAAAATGATTTTTGTGAATCTAGGAAAAACTACTGTTGAAAACTGAAAACTAGGGCAAGTTATTAGACTGGAAACAAAGAAAATCATAGTTATTATACTGTTTCCAATCTATGAAAACCTTTAGTTTTCTGAAATCCTCAACTCGACAATACTGAAATTTCCAACTCAACAAAAATAAGATTTTAGAGAAATGATATCTTTGTTGAAAGTAATAAACTTTGAAGTTTTAGAAATGTGTATATATTTTAAATATGGTTGGACCTATTCATTTTTTTGTAATTTCCTTTTTATTATGTTATTTACCTCTGTACTTTGACCCAGAATATATATATATATATATACAC
The DNA here is from genome assembly GCA_007258455.2 of Sequoia sempervirens. Lineage (NCBI taxonomy): Eukaryota > Viridiplantae > Streptophyta > Pinopsida > Cupressales > Cupressaceae > Sequoia > Sequoia sempervirens. The sequence goes on from VDFB02211015.1 coordinate 1,186, forward strand.
TGGTTTATATTGGTTTTTTTTAATAAACAATGTATTGGTGCGTCGGCCGTATGACTGTCACGAATTGTATATTCCTCTGAAATCGAAAATATTTTATGTTAGTGTTTGAATTTATAAATCTATGCATAAATCCATTTTTTTCGTTTGTTTGGGCATGTATTTTAAATCTTTAAATAAAATTTTATAATTACAAAGTTTTATTTAAAAAAAAAAAAAAATGGGGAAGGGAAGGAGACGACCAAAGCCGTACCCTCAACCCTGCCCGCTAGCTGCTCATGGCCGTCTTTAAAGACTCAGGCTCAATCAAAAGCTAGCACAAATGCAGACTCGCTCGCCCATAATTATTTTTTTTTTTTGTATTTTTTTTTTTGTATATTTTAAATATATATATATTTATATATATATATATATTTATATATATATATTTATTTATATATATATTTTTTAAATTTAGATATATATATATATTTAAATTTATTTAATTGATATGAGTTTATTATTATTCTGTATAAATAAAATTATGATGTATTTTATTTAGTTAATAAAATAAAATCATAATTAGTTAATATTATTTATTTAAATGAAATTTTAATTATTTAATTGTAATGTAATTTCATCACACTTTAGGAATGTAGCTTTGTATTGTATTAAAAATGCTCAATTTTGTGTATAATTAAGTAATTTTTATTTATTTTAAAATGGGCGTTGTTTAATTCATTGTTTCGATTTAACAAATATATTAGACAATATTTCAGTCTTTGGTTGTGATTGTAAACCTTGTTGAGGCAATTGGTTTTAATTATATAAACGGGATTGGAAACAAACGTAATAGTACAACCTTGTAAATGTTATCTGAGTTTTCTTTTTATGTTGTGGTTTTCTTTGCTCGGTGTTGTCGATGTGGGAACCGTATTGGTCTGTGAAAATCTTGTTCCAGAGGCTTGTGATTAAAGTGTTATTTATCTTTGTTTATGCTTTTGAGCGTTATTGGTGTTATGTTAGGAAGGGTTGGACGGGTTTGCAAGTCTTTTGATTATGAGCAGTTGCGAGATGGTTAATGCCTCGTGTGTCTGATTTTGGTTTTATGATTTATAAGTGTTGGTTCAACCCTTGCCTACTTGAGATATGTTAGGGGTCATAGGAGGGAGAGTGGCTCTTCGTGGGCGCCGGCGCCTCAGGATGAGGAAGGGCTCAGGATAACCCACGAATGAGTAAGCTAAACAAGTGATAACCTAAACAATAGAATTAGGGGGTTGGGTAGTTTAAAAACACAAGATAATAAAACATTGGTTCCTCAGCTATGCATTAGGGCTACCCTAGACTAGTGATAGACTGAGAAGGCCGTGGTCGGCATAGTCATAGTCTCGTCTTCATGAGAGACTATTGGCTCCGCATCAGCTACCCTATGGTGTCGACGCCTCAGTTAGGAGGAAGGGCCAGGAGATCCATAGATGGGTGTCGGCACCTCAGTTGGAGGAAGGGCCAGGAGAATCCCATGAGAGCTATGCGATGACACTTTCCACTTGACACCCTTGTGCTTGGTTGTAGTTGCTTTTGGATATTGTGTCTTTATGTGGTTTTCGAGGGCTAGGGGATCCATGGATGGGTGTCGGCGCCTCAGTTGGAGGAAGTGCCAGGGGATCCCATGAGAGCTATGCGATGACCCTCTCCACTTGACAACTTTTTGCCTTGTTCTGGTTGCCTCTGGAATTGTGTACTGAATTGTTGTTTCAGATTTATATGGAATTGTATTCTGGTTATTGTTTTAGATTTATTTGGAAGTGTATTTTGGATATCGTAATCTTCATGTAGTTCTGATTCTTGTAAATTTTGGTTTATGATTGCTATGTAGTTACTTGTATGATTGTTGATATGTTGTGTAATTGTGATGAGTTTCATAGTGTTAACTTGTTATGTGATTATGTGATCGTTGATGGTTGCTCATTGTATGCCTTGAGTTGTATTTGTTTTTGTACTATGTTGTTGTTGAGTCGATTTGACATTCATGGTCGGGTTCACTTCCTCGTCACCTCTGAGCACGGGGGGTGAGTTACTTGTAATTCACATGGTTGGGTGGAACGTGCTCCGCACCCATTGGGTTCCCCATCATCGTCTTGTCTTCTCAGCTTTCCGCAGTGGAGGTGTACCAGTGATTAGTTGTACTTCATATTTCATTATACTTGTATCAATCCCCATGTTGGGAAATTCAATGTAATTCATTCATCAAAGAAAATTGTAATGTAATATTATAACAATTATGTAATAGTTAGGCTCTTTTGTAACTCTATTAAGAGATTTATCATGGATGTAATTATGCGATGATTGTTATGCTAGCATCATGGTTATTGGATGTATCTTTGTTTATGGTTATTGTAAAAGTATATGGTTATGTTGTAATCTTTATGTTTATTTGTGTTTAGTGTTGCGATGTAACCTCGCGTGCCCCAGAGAACCAAGTGTGTTAATGCTATGTAATATGTTATGTGGTTATGGTTTAATGTTATTGCATGTTTACTTTTATTATTTAAAAAAAAAAAATTATTGCATTATGTGTGTTCTATGGGGTTTGCATGACGGTTACATGCTTCAAATTTTAAGGTCAAATGTGTCAAATACTGAAAATCCGGAAAACACTTCCACTTTTGGCCAAAAAGTGGACTCAACTTGCACACACCGGGGAGAGCACATATTTTAGAACTAATATTTTCTTTCATTATTGATATTTATTTGTAAAAATATTTTTAAGATCATCAAACAATATGAATTATGCCCTAGTCTAGCTTCTGATATATTAACTAACTTAACTATTTACATTCTACTGATCTCTAAGCATAGCTTTCACCTAGACCTTTCTTAGACTCAAAATTTTCTGAACTCTCATTTTTTAGCCATGAATTCCCCTTTAAAAATAGGGTAGCAACAAGCATCCAGTTGAGTTACAATTTCATTTCACTTCATTTCAAAACCTAATTTCAATCTATTTTTGAGAAAATCCCTAGGTGGTTTTATGTAATCATTTAAGAACAAGGGAAGAAAAAAGACAAAACACATGCATAAGGTGTCATTAGTCATTTCCACCATGTCCATGTTCAACAAAAATATTTTTTTATCATATTAACCAGAGGACCTCAACATTAGCATGGAAGAGTAAAATACCAAAACCATGAGAATATTGAAAAGAAAATCTCCTATGGAGAGATCATGGTTTCATAAAAAACAAAAACAAGGAGAAAAATCTATTTCGAGTCATCAACATCAGAGAATGCTCAACCACTCCTTGCTCGTGAAGAAATTGGACGAACCATCACCACATCTTCATTAGATCTCTCATATGGCACTAGAGAGAGAAGATACTAGCCATCCCGATTCAGTGTCACCTTCAACATCCAAAGGAATATCCTAGAGCACATTGGGAGAATTATGTTTTCCTAGGTAGGCCCTTTAACTCTTTTCTTTTCTCCTAGCCTTCTTCATAGGCTTAGCTGGATCCTTTCCCTTAAACTTGACTAATTCTTTTGAAATGGTCCTATTTCTTAAGTTGCAAGTACTCTAGACAATTTCTTTCTTCTTATGACCTTAAGCCCTCCTCTTACTTTTTGAAACCTTAGAGGTCATTTGGTTTCCTTTCCTAGCTACAGAAATATCCTTATAAAAATCAAACACATGAAGCCAGATAGACCTCCTAACTGGATGAATTGGCATACTAGTCTTCCCATCTCACAGAACAAAATATAAAAACTAACTAGACTAAAATGAGTAGAATTGACAATTTCAAAGCTTTTGATTCAAAATTGCAAGGAAACACACCTACAAACCTAGACAATCACAACCAGTCCCAGAAAAGGGAATTCCTAAATGGACTAGAGCATGAATTAAAGAGAGCTCAATTGAAGACTAACTCACCTAGGACAAGAACATTCACCTTTCAACTTAGGGAGAATCAACACCTTCACACTTATTCACTAACCCACACCTCACATTTACTACAGACTTGAAAGATGGTGAAAATGAATAAGTAATCTGCATTAAATAGATAATTTAGATCACACAGAAATTAATGATTCAATAACTCCTCACACGAGTGAGTTGATAACTTAGCAACTTAACTTTGAATCTGGGTTGTCAATCTTAGAGGATTTAAAACTTCATCCATGAAAATCATGAGCATCATTTTTCGGCCTTTAGCAACTTTTTCCTAGAAAATAACGATGCCACCTAAAATGTTGCCATGTTTTCCCTTAATACTGATAAATAATACATGATCTAACAATTAACATGTATCTCCAACTCAATCTATCCTCCCTCATTAATATGGATGAAGTACATAAAACCAAAATTTTGAAGAGAATAGTTCCTTATACATCTCATTACTCATCATAGGTCTCCCCCAAATTCTAGGGTGCAATCAACGATGAGAGTATTATTGTGATGAACCTAAGTCCATTGGATCATCTTGTTTTAAAGCCACATCAACGGTTCTCCACTCATCCCACTACTTTCTTTTTTTCTTTATACAATGTCCTTGGGATTTTTCCATGTTACCCTTTTCAGTAATAGTCGTTACCTATAATTGATGCATCTCATGCTTTATTAGCTCCATTTGTGGTACAAGTATCCATGCGATGAAATCTTAGCCATTGGGTCTCTGGCCCATCCTTGATCATGCTCATCTTCCCATTGCAAATCACTAATTTAACTTCACACTTTGGATCATATTGGCAATGAGAGATACAGTGAAGAAGCCAGGTTAAGACATATACACCTACATGATAATCAATGATACAAAAGATAGATCACATATAAGATCTATTCAAATTAGTGAAAGAAACTTGAACAAATAACTCCATCACTAATCACTATTTTGAAACTTAAGCTTTGGATTGAATACATGATGAGCGATAAAAGAAAATAGAAAAGCACCAAAACATCACTCATTGCTAATTCTCCTCATATATTTATCAATAAATTAGTGATGAGAGATCCTCATGATGACATTTAATACTTTTATTACATATCGCTAATGTAGAAATTACCAATCAAAACCCATCCAGAATACGAGAAGCATGAGAGATCCAATATATTGGTCATCGTTGTTTTGAAACTTACCACTTCATAACCATTTGTGATGAGTGATTGAGAAAAGAACATAAGACTAGAGACCATCACTTATAGTTATTACAATACTCAAAGCTCAGAAGCCATTTGTGATACAATGAATCTTTAATGATACAAGGAGAAGCAAAGAGAATCACTCATCGTTGTTGATATTAGGAGCTCTAAAAGCTATCTATGATGAGTGAAACCAAAGAAATATTGCTCATCACTTGTTGCCAATTCTAAACATGCACTCTAGAAATAATCTAAGATGAACAATAAAAAGAAATGGCCAATAAAAATTAAGTGAAAACTTTTAATCCTGTGCTCATAGGTTGTTCTAACAAAGGGGAACTTCTAGGATGATATGAGAGAAAGGGATCAAAAAATTATAAGTCATAAAATGAAAAGGATGTAAAGGCCAAAAATACTCTTTACTACATAGGAATGGGGGACTAGTTACCCGACAACCATGAATGACAGAAGATGTTTTAATGTGACCAGAAACAGGCAACAAGAAATCAACAACAATATAGAATGTTTCAAGCATTCAAATCTTAAGGAAGGATTCCAAGCCAATAGAATATCCCTTCAACAACGATGACAAGCAAAACCCTAAGCACTCAAATATCAACCCAATATTCCAATGTAACAAGGATTTGAGATTGAACATAAAAAATTTGCAGGTTCCATCTGTGGCTCTAGTTGGGGACGTCTGTTTCTCCATAATAGAGCGAGAATCCAAAATCTTAGGTGAATCAGGCCAAGAACAGATGGTAAAAAACCAAGGAGAAAGCAAGAGAACCAAAACCAAACCAAACAACATAGGTACAATATTTACATAAGTTACAGGACCAGACCAGTCTTAAAATTGGTGTTTACCTCTGTCAAAACCCTATTTTCCACCATTTGCACCATGCCCAAGCTAAAAACATTATCATGATGAGTCCACCAGCTGATCATGTTATGATTTGGTGTAGGAGCACCTTGTTCATTGAATGCCTCCAAAAGGAAAATTTGGAAAAATATGATTTTTCAAATGTAAAGCAATGTAAAAGGGTCATGTGAGGTCACATTTAATGTATTTAAAGTCTCAAATAGTAGTTCTCTAGGGGGTCAATTATGCCAATTTGCAAATAATGTTGTTTTGTTGCACAAATTGAAAAAGTTGCCAAACTTGTAAAATGGAAAAGAAAATAGGAAGTTGAAGAGTCTTTTGTGGGGAAATGAAGAGATACGTCATTGGAATTGAAAAGGTAGTTTCCTTAACTATTTTAAAAGCTATATAAAGCATTGAAAAGAGTGAGGAAGAATCAAATTTTGTATTCTTGAAACATTTTACTAAATAAAGTTCCATGTTTCTTGAATTTACAGTGTTTTCATTCTTGTGACCAGCAGCCTATAAGCCATAACATTGTTTTTTGTTCCTAGGTAAAAGAGTTAGCCATTAATTAAAGGTTTTTTATAGGATTTCATCAAATTTAGATAAAAGAAGAGCATGTTTATGAGATTTGTCTGAAAAAATGAGTCAAGGGTTTGAGGGTCTTCTAGTGATTTAAATTCCTCATCCCACCATTGTAGGTTTAGTAGAATGGTGGGATGGACTATTTTGAATGTAGATAGAATAATTTAAACATTGTGTGTGTTGACAAGAATACGGAAGGAAAGAATATGAGGTTGTGGTTGCTGCCCTTGCAAGAAAATACATAATTTTCCATGAAAAAGGATGGTTTCAAGTTGGTATATGTTGAAGAAGTATGTATGAAGGATGGAAAATGATTCCTTGAGCATGTGCATAATTATCCAGAGATTTTTCAAGTAGTAGCTAAGTGCAAAGAGGTTTAGAAAGGGTATTCTTAATAAACCCCTATTTTATGAAGTCTTCAAAGGAACATAATGAGGATTTGTATTTTATGATCTTTGGAAAGGATTAAGAGACCTAAAATCTATGGATTCGGTAGTTTTGTGATCTAACTCAATGTTTTTCAAAGTGTTTAGATTACTTCAAGTTGATTCATTGGGGATTGCTTTGTATTTGTAATCTAATTGGTGTGATTTTCTAGTAGATAGACTAATGGTTCGCATACATTTTCCAAAATGAGTATATGTTGTCTTAAGGTATGTTGAACTAGGATGAAATGGGTTCCTAAAGGTATATATAGTTCATGGATATTCAAGGTGGATGGGTTAGTATACCCATTTTTGTAATGTTGCTATACTACTAGGGTTTTGGGTTTATGATGGAAAGAAATTGAAATTCAATGAATGCAAAGATACAAGTGATTGATTTTTTATGGTAAATAATAAAATAATTATGGTAAGAGTGTATCTAAGGTTTGGGAGAGGTCTAGATACAATACTTGTTGATTTTATGTGTTTGAGCAATATGAACCTTATGTGAAAATGGTGTTTTGATTGAAAGAATAAAAGGATCTGATAGATCAATGTTATGTGAGTATGTTTTTGGTTTGTTTCAATAAAAAAAATTATGAATACAGTGTCTTGGAGGTCTAGTGAAAGGTTTGTAACAAGAATGCATGGTTTGAACTGTCATTTTGCATTGTGGAGTGAGTTGCATAGAAGAGTAAATTTGGTGCATGTTGAATGAATGCATGGATATAGAGTTTCCTAATCAGATTGAGTGAATGCTGTCTTTTTTCCTTAATGAAACAAGTTGAAATTTGGTGAATAGTGAATGTTTTGGTTAGTTCATTGTTTTTCAATGATTGGTTTATTCAATTTGATGTTGGTTAAGGTATGTTTGAGTCTAATAAAGGTCTAGAATACTAATGTTGTGATTTGGATTATTGGTTGCCTTATAGTTTCAAGTGAATTTGATGGATTTTGGTGAATGGATAAGTGATTTTTTGGTTTATTTTATAATTGATCTTCTCAATTGTGGTTTGGATTAGAAGTACACCGGTGAGAGTTTATAGTTTTTGTTAGATTCTCTGCATTGCGATTACTATATTCAACTATTATAGACAAGTTCCCAATATTTCAATTATTCCTCTCATTCATGTCCCTTTGTGCATTGTAATCAGGTGTTAACTAGAATATATGATTAGTGTAGCACTCCACTTGACTCAACTTATCATTATAATTCACCAAATTCTCACTTAATTGGTTTGGAAAAGTGAAACATTCATAGTCCATTTGACTGATACCAAATTCATTAGGATAAACACCATACCCATCTTCTGCAATAAATAAGAAACATTGATAGATAGGTTCCTTTTCAAGATGGTGTTCATATTCATCAGAACAATATAAATCAGTTATGCTTCCCAATGCTTCATTTTCTTGAAAAATTAATTTCTCATAATCCAGGGCACTTTCACTTTTACTTAAAGCAAAATCCTTCTTATAAAAGGCATCATTTATATCATTCCAAACATCAAAAATAATTTTTGTTTTAGGATCAATGCCACAATTCGATTCTTCTTTCCAATCATCATCTTTCAACTAGAAACATTTCTTTTCAAAAGATGGATCAACTAGCTTAGAATTGATATGATCAAAAGTAGGCTATTTAACTGTATTTTCAAATGATAGATCTATTGATTCATGAAAAAAATTTGAACATAGCTTCTCTTCTTCTAAGTAGACTATTTTATTTCCTTCCTCAGTAGAATTTTTGTCAAGAACAACCATGTCTATCTCTATCTCAAGATTTAAAAATCCTACTTCTGCTTCATGTAAACATTCAAAAACACAACCCTACTAACTATCAGTACCTATCCCATCATTAAGATTAGGCTCTAGAGTCTAAATATATACATTCTTTTCTTTAAATTTAACAACAATAAGATCATTAAGATGTTTTGATTCTGAAGTAGTTAGAGTACTTTGCAAGAGTCTATCACATGCAATATGTTTATCTACTGGTAAAGGAAGAATTTCATGAGTATTGGCACAATCAAATTATCTAAGTAATAAAGGTGCTTTCAAGTTTTCCTCACACAGAGGTTTGTATTCCTTATGAGAGTAATTAAAATTCTCACCTTCATTACCCTGGTTATCACCTTTTAATAATACACCAATAGTGTTTGCAAATATGACAACATCATCATTCATATTGTTATGCATAGATTCACCTTTAGACACATTGTTATCCATCCTTTGAGTAAACTCCTAATCTTTGTTACTATGGTTAGCATTCTTTCCATTTTGAAACCTCGTTGTTTTTTCATAGTCATGCTTTCCTTCTTTAGATATTCTAATCCAATCAATTATTTGATCAAAATCTTGAGGCTTTAACTCCTTAAGCAGGGTACTAAGCCCTAGCTCATAGATTTCATACAATAATTCAATGCAAACTAAATCCTTGGGTCGTAATGTTTTAGGGATTTCTAACATGGAATCAAAAAACCTTGCTAATAATATGTATGGTGATTCCTCTTTATAACTCTTCATGCTAGACAATCTTAGAACTAATAATTCGTGATCATTATTATTTGAACACTATTGAAAATAATCCTGAATTTGCTCAAGATCAATATGTTGTGAGAACAAACAAGATGAGCCATCAAAAATTCCATCACATTGATCATCCTTTTCTTCCTTATTTATTTCATCTTTATAATGTTTATTTGGATAACAAACACTTGTAGCCATATACCCCTTCATCATTGAGTATTTAATAGTATTTTCAATGTCCATAGAAATATTATATGCTTGTTGCAATGTTGTAGGCTCCTTATCCCTTATATGATAACTCATATTATTGTCAAAATCACCTAGATATGTAATTAAACACTCTGCATCACTAGGTATCAAATACTCAAGAATATCATTTATTGCTTTCATGAATCTAAGATTAAAAGAAGGAACTAACTCTTCTTCATCTCATTGCATTTCCCTAAATCTTCTTCTTATCTCATTTGGACTAATCCTTTCACCAATTTTTTCTATAAATGATATCATAAAAGTATCCCATGAAACTATAGAACATTCTAGTAGATATGAGTACTAGTCTCAAGCATCCTCTTTTAATGACTAAGCAAACAACTTCATGACAACATCCTCATGATTTATCTCAAAATCACCCATCAGATCTATGAATGCATTTAAATGTTTGGAAGCTAACTCAATTTTTTTCCCTATAAATTTTGGTTTAAATATTTCCTAATATCATCAAGAATATTTTTAGGAAAACCTCTGATACCTCCAAAGCTTAAAGACTTATATATCTCAATAGAGAACTTCCTTTGAGGGTATTTTGGGAATTGCATGCCCGAAATTTTTGTATTTGATGTTTTACTAGAAAATATAGGGGAATGGTACATTTATCCTATATCTTTATTCATTATTCAAATATTAACCCTATGGTAAATGAGAAACTAGCTCCTCATGATTATAAAAATTCCCAACTCAAATGTATTTTATACTTTAACACCTTTAGAAAGGAAAATTACAAAAATAAGCATATTTCTTCCATTACATTTAGATATTGCAAATTTCAACTTAGATGTATGGTAAATGATCATCACTATTCCATTCCTTACTGATTTATCTCACTTAATTAGGAATAAAGTATTTCTTCCATATTTCTAAAAAAAATTTCATACAAAATTATTTCTTCTTTCAAGTTAAAATAGGGGAAAATACCTAGATATATTGGAAGATATCACACTTTATCAAGTTTTTTGCATAAAGTCGCCACCTCCTTTGTAGAGGATCAAACTTCAACCATATGAAGTTGCTTCCACTAGTAGATTTCACTTTAGGATTCCTTTTTTTTTGATATTTTCATTGGTACAGAGTTCTTCAGAGTCACCACCTACTTTCAGTGAGAATTTTGTATTAAGAACCTCCATGACTCTATCAAGGAAAAATGATCTACAAATATTTTTTCAAATAAATCTTCAATAGAGTCACCATTTCTATTGGTTTTTTTTTCTAGAACCAAACTTAATCTCATTCCTTACCTATGAATCTTCCATAACTCAATTATTAGCAAGGTTGAGGATTGGAAAACACCTAAGTGAAGCATTTAAAACATCACTTCTTCTCTTTGGGATTTGTGAGACCCAGGAGGGTAATCTTACTCATGCTCATAATATCCCTACTTGATCAAGAGAATTTCCATACAAAGATGTATTCCTCAGGAAGTGAAAATAAACTAACATCATTTAAGGCTTGGCATAGCTCTTATGAAATTATTATTTATTTCAAGAAATACACTAATACTGAAGGTCTTTGCAGTGTAATTTTAAATATGTTTTGAATTCATTCCCATTTTAAGTCTATGGCTAGATTAATGACTACGTTAATCAACCGAATATGTGCAGGATCATGATGGGCCAAAAAGTGGCATTATGATGGGTATTTGTAGGGTATGTAGCCGATGACTTTTTTTTTACCCAAAATTGATGAAATAAAAAGGGTTTTTAAAGGAGATTTTCAGCTTTCCACCAATATAAATTATGCTTTACTTTGAATTTAATAAATAATTATTATTCATTTTCTATTTGAATTATGACTAAAGTGTTGATTGATAGGCTGATTGAAAAACATCTATAGCTTTCAAACGGTATGAATTTTTTTGAATCCAAAACATGCATCAAATTCTATGCTTTGCATAGTATAGGATTAGAAAAATAAAAAATGAATTTCATGAAGTTTTTACCAAGTTAAGGTGGTCAAACATACAATTTTATATATTTTCTAAAAGTTGTAATAAAAAACTCATAATTAATTATTTACTTGGAAAAAAAATTACAAAAAAATATATATCACATTTGACATGAGTCCTCTCCTTATGTCTAAAATATTATAAAAAAATATTATCATTTTATTGTGGTTAGGGTGGTCAGACAAACACCTACTTCTTATTTTTTCCCTGAAATTTAAGTATTGTTGCATTGAAATTTCAAATTTTAACCAAATAGATTTATTTATTTTTTAAATAAACCTAGTAGTTTAGAAACTACATTCAATTTTCTAAAAATTCTATTCTTACATGTTTTTGAAATAATATAGATAAATTATTTAAATTTTTATGTCAAGTTGCCTAACTCTGATTTTTCTGAATTTTTTGCCACTTAAGGGCCTATTTTTCCATGATGATCTTGCACATACCCAACCACAGGATAAACTAACAGAAAGACCAATGCCTAATCTAAGGGAACAATGGAGTCATAT